>JACEGR010005429.1:0-73438 GCA_014170235.1 Listronotus bonariensis
GAGGCTCTCTCAGGGAGGAGGAGGCTCTGTCAGGGAGGAGGAGGCTCTCTCAGGGAGGAGGAGGAGGCTATGTCAGGGAGGAGGAGGCTCTCTCATGAATACACTACTTCCCTTTAATAAATGGAATGGTTATTAGAGAGGAGGTAGTCGTTCTATTGGTTACACATTACAATTCTCTATAATCTTATTTATGGACTTTTCCGTATAGCCATTCTAAAGCAGATTGGTTTTAATGTTACCTAATTTGGCCTTAAGGGCCGCTTGGTCACTGCATTTTAAACTTGCTCTTTGCATAACGGTTGTTCACAGGGAACCTCATTGGAAAAAGCGTAAATTTAAGAAAGCCGTTTTCATTGAAAACAACAAAAATATTTTTAACCAAGTCTGGATATACCCACTATTTGGAAACCATTAGTACCATATACGTACCAATGCTGGGGTCCTAGGTGAACAACTTCATCCTTGCACTGCACCTAACTCTGTCACGGGTGCGTGCTCTACCAGACTATATAAACTACTTAAGTGCCGATAGGAATTTACTTAGTTTACACTTAAAAACGGACAGAGATAGGACTGCCCAAAACTTTGTGTCAATAATAAAATAAAGACAATGGCAGTCCAAAATTCTTTAAGTATCACTAATTCGAGAAGTTTTTATACAGCGTACTACTAAATCATTGTTTGCCACATTCATACAGACGTTCTCGTAGTAGGGAAGCCCACGATGCTAAATGGGGATTTACTAGAGCGTCATAGAGACCTATTCGGTTACAAAGCTTAGATGATTAGATACCTTTTCATCGGTGGGGGAAGTGCCTATAGACGTTTAAATATGTCAAAAAATATTATTATTATTTCGGGTTGTGGAAATCGTTAGGGTCGTATCGGATTATATACAGGGTGATTCGAAAATCGATCACGGAACTTAAGAGGGTGATTCTACTTGACAAAATAAGGATAGAGCTTCATATATTTTTTTTCATAATGTCATTCGTTTTCGAGTTAGCCTTCAAAGTTCAATTTTTATTTTGGTTTTTTCGCCACATCGCATTTATTTTTTAACCAATCCAGTTGATATTTGGCACACAAATCAAGCTTTGCAGATTCTAAAATTTTAAGATAAAAATTACTTTTTTAAATACCGCCAGAGGGCACTTTACCTAAAACTTAAATTAAAATTTATTTACATAACTTTTTATTTTGACAGATATCGCAAAGCTAGGGCATAGACAATCAAAAACTTAAAAATAAGGTACTCCTTAATAAAGTCGATAAACCTCACCGTTTAGGCACCAATAGACATTAAAGTTTTCATCAATTTCAATCAAATTACCTACATACATACAGGGTGTCCAGTAACTCAGCCGACGGATATATGGATATATATATATTTGTTTTTTATGATCGGCCCTGTATACAGGGCTAATATTTGGTGGGAGTAAATCCCGAAATCCCCTCTTGGGCTCCCCACCATCGAATTAACATTCAAATTATGACATTATATTATTAAAAGACAATTATTACAAGCTTTTATTTAACTTGCAATGTATGGGTATATTTATTGAACGGGTAGAATTTTAAAGCATATATCCTCAACCCATTGAGCGGAAATTGTATGTACACGTTTAGTTAGAATGGCAATTAAAAAAATAAAATAAAAGAGCTTGCCGAAAGTATCTTAAAAAATTAGGTAACGTCACTTTAAATTCAATATAGCCGACTGCTTAAGATGGCCGACTAGTTATTTGTAATATTACATTTCTACAATATGGGTATCATAAAAAAGGGTTTGTTGAAAGTAACTCTAAAAATAAAAGACTTTACTTTAAATCCAATATGGTGGACTTCTAAAGATGGCCTACTTATTTTTAATGTACTTCTGCAATACGAATATTAAATAAAAGGGCTTACTGAAAGTAGCTCGAAAGATAAAGTGACGTCATTTTAAACGATACATGGCCAAATACCCAAGATGACGAACTAGATATTTCAAATGCTCTTCTATAGTATGCGTATCAAATAAAAGAGTTTGCTAAAAGCACCTGGAAAAATTAAGTGGCAATATTTTAAACGCATGGGCAAATACACAAGATGGTAAAATGGATATTTCTAATGCACTTTTACAATACGACTATTAAATGAAAGGACGTGCTGGGTGTAACTCGAAAAGTAAAGTAACATCACTCTAAATTCAATGTGGCAGACTATAGTTTTTTATGTATTTCTATAATATGGGTATCAAAAGAAAAGACTTGCTGAGAATACGAATGTGAGTTAAACTTCGTTGCTGGTATCTGTGTAAATTTTTGGTAAATTAGTCCTCAATACAAATACCTAATGGTATTACAGCTACACTGTTTAAAATAAACCGCAAACGACTTGCAACAGTGATGGGATAAAAAAATAAAAAGACTGAGAAACATGTCCAAAAAAAACTAAAAAGTAAAAAATTATTTTATAGTTCATTTAACTTTATTACATAACTCAAACGATTTAAAAGCTTGTCGCGAGATTTACTGGTATAAATAAACAAATTAATTAAATAAATAGATCTAATTCTGTACATTTTCAAACTCATTTTAAGTAAATACGAGTTGGTACTTAAATCTCGCGACAAACTTTTAAATTTTTTAAAGAAAAAGTTTATTTTATCCTTTTGAGTGCATTTTAATAAAAGCTTCTTTTTAAAACGCTTTTTTATTTTTAATTAATATTTTTAAAACTGCACACTTTTGTATTTAAAATTGTGCGTGTACTTACTTTTTGTAGAAATATTACCTAAATAGTACACATTTATTTTTAGCTTATGGGTCATACGAAATTAATATTATTAAAAAAATTTAATAATTCTTGATAAATTTATCCGTAAGTTGTTAAATTTTAAATTAAGTGATACATAAACTAAAAGAAGTAATGGAGAAATTTAGGGTATCTGATGTTTTGATTTATTTGATGTCGTCTTTCCTGTTACATTGCACCAAAAAGTTACTTTTTTTAAAAGCTCTTATTTAACTTGCAATGTATGTATGTATGTATGTACGGGTGGAATCTTGCAACTTAATTTTGAAGCTTTTCTCTTTAACCGATTGAGCATTTTTTCGTATACACGTTTAGTTTGGATGTCAATGCATAAATAGTTCTGGTTAGTGTTTGTGTGACGTCATTCCAGATCCAACATGGTGGAATCTCCAAGATGGCGGACTAGTTATTTTTAATGCTCTATAATATAGGTATTAAATAAAAGAAATTTTCTAGAGTAACTCAAAAAATAATATAACATCATTTTAAATAAAACATTGCTTACTTACTTACTTAACTTACTATACTTAAGATGGCGGACTAGTTACTTTTAATGCACTCCTGCAATATGGGTATCAAATAAAGGGCTTTCTAATTTCAATATGGGAAGCACTCAAGATGGCGGACTTTTTAAATGCACTTTTGCAATATGGGTATCAAACAAAAGGAATTGTTAAGAAAAACTACAAAAATAAAGTGACGTCATTCCAAATACAACATAGCGGATTAGTTATTTTTAATGCATTTTTACAATGTGGGTATCAATTGAAAGGGCTTGCTAAAAGTGACTCAAAAAATAAAGTGATATCCAATATCGCTGAAAAAATTTCTTATGCTTTTCTACCATAATGAATATCAATTAAAAGAAGTCCTCGATGTAAATACCTAATCGTATTGCAGGTAGAGTGTCTAAAATTAACCGGCAATGATACGTTGAATAGGATAAACAGACTAAAAACCTGTTAAGAGATAACTAAAGTAAAAATAAATTAAAAGTAAAAACTATTTTTAAAAAGCTTTTATTTATTTGCACTAAAAAGAATAAAATAAAGTATTTTTTTTAATTCTTACTATAAAAATATAAAGTCAGTGCACAATTTACATGATATAAAAGCTTGTCGCGAGATTTGAGTAAGTAGATAAACCAATAAATTAAATATTTGGATGCTTTTAACATTTTAAATTTTTAAACTAATTAAGCACCGCCGTTCCACGAAAAACACCGTATGTTATATGTATTATTATACTATATGAATTCCCATGTAACTTTTAAGGGATTAATTATTGGTTCTTCTGTATCTTTTACAAAGAAATTTAAGAAAACTTTTTAAAGAGACCAATATACTATACCTCCTAAGTTAAAACATCCTAACTTACAAATTGGTAAAGCCGGGATAATTAAGATTTGATTAAAAAGTTATGCAGTCAAGTCCACTGTTTTAAATAATATTTTTTTTATGTATATAAAGATTAGCCTTACTATTTTTTGGTCTTTTTAACTTAGCCACATAAGACAAATACCATATTAAAGGCAAATTTAAGTTAAAAAATAAAAAAATAAACTTTTATTGTTAGGACTTTTTTATTAAACAAGGCAATATAACAAACACTCGTGCCATAATATGTCAAAAATGTTTTATAAGCAAATCTTGAATTTTTTTATTAAATGTAATAGCACAATTTTCGCTTCAGATAAAAAATCAAATAGGCACCAGTGAAATATATGTTAATACTAACATGAGGTCAATAAATCAGTGACAGTATTTGAAAGAAAATTATGTATTATTAAACCGACCAAAAAAAGGCATATCACAATTGTTTGCTGGTGGCTGCTGTCTGTTTGGTTTTACCTGAACCGAAAATATGGTAATTTTGCAATTACATTTAATTAAATAATTCAAAATTTGCTTAAGAAATTTATTTGAAACTTGGCATAAGGGTTTGTCAGACGTAAAAATAAAAGGGGCATTCCATAAAAAAATCCATTTAGCACAAAACTAGGATATTTGGCAATAGTGCCCGTACCATTATTTAATTTCACATGCCCAAAAATTTTTAGATACTAAATAGAGTAAATAATGTAGTTTTAGTGGTTTTTAACGTATTTAAGAATTGGTGCACTTTTTACTAAACCAGTTTAACAAGTTTACTAACATGCCATCGTTAGACAATAAGAATATTGCTTTTTTAGGAAGTAAGTTAGCAATTAAGAACGTTAATAATAAAAGCAAATTCTAAGTAAAATTATAACTATATTTAAAAATATAAAAAGAAAATTTTCTTTAAAAAATGAATTTACTTATTTGGTTTTTAAAACGAAGACTTAATTGTAAAAAAGTAAACTGTCAGCAAGCAAAATGTTCATTTTTTTTAATGACAAAATTAATGATTAGTTGTTATCTGTAAAAATAAACTTAATAAAACAAAATTAGATAATTTTTTCATTTTAGATACCATTATAAATTTAATCAGATATTAAATTGTATTAGTTTTACGAGGTTTGGCCAAAAATGAAATTTTTGCCTAAAAGTAAAAGTACCTGTATTTTTGCTAAAATTAAAAATTGTTATTAAGAAAAGATGTTTAAAATTAAATTTAATTCTTAAATATGCAATTTCGTTTATTTACAAAAAAAAATATTTTTAATTTTTTTCTACGATAATGGTTAAAAATTTAGGTTTGTACATAAGTGCGATATATTTTTAATTAAAAATGACATAGGACAGTTTTAAATAAACTTTTTAAATTTAGTGTTATGAAATCAAGAAGAATGCATAATACACTGATGCACATACAAACTTAAATTTTTGATCGGTTTTGCAGAAAAAAAAACAAATATTTTTTGAGTATAAACATAATTGCATATTTTGAAGTAATTAGTAATTTTAAACATATTTTCTTTTATAACAATTTGCGATATTAGCAAAAATATAGGTACTTTATTCTTGGGGAAAAATTACATTTTTTGGCAAACCTCGTAAATGACACAGTTTGATATCTGATGTTTGTATTTTAGGTGTTGGACCATGCAGAACCCTTTTATAAAGAATTTTTTTAAAGTAGAATTAACAGTTTTTCGTATGACGCCAACTTCCGTAGACAACCTGTATATTGCTTTGCCTAAATGCCACACAATATACCATTGCTTAAACGACTACTACCACTGTCAATAAATTTGTTATCCTAAAACGGTATTACAAATTAACTGGAAGATTAAGTTTTGCATCTTTTTCATAAAATAAATAACTTAAGATAATTTAGAACCTATTTAAATAAGTCTGTATAAGCCTATTAATAAAACTGTCCTGTATTTTATTCGTTTTATTTTATTTTAGATACGATAGAGTGTCCAAAAGAAAAGTGAAAAACTTGGTTAATTTAAAACCTCATAAGTAAGTAATGTTTTTTATTTGAGAAAACTTACCAGATTTCGTAAAGCCTTTTTTAGGCTGTTTGCACGGTTATTCAAGGCATCCTTTTCTCGTTCCATAAATCTTGATGTTCTCCGGTGCTTGCGAAAGTTAAAATTGCTCAGATCTTTTTCGCACTTTTCTGTTTTTGCCCGGTCGAACGATACTTCACTGTCAGTATCCTCCTTAATTAAAAAAATATATATTTATCTTTATAACAAGACATAAAGAAACTAAGACTAAAAGAAAAAAATATTATTAAAATTGGATAAAAAGTCCAGTGCAAAAAGTTTAGGCCTTAGTCCTTTAAAATATTTTTAAAATACAAAAATTGATTATACCTAAAAAAATAAAAGGAAACATATTTAAAACAATTGTAAAAAATTATAAATATAAAACAAAACATTATAAAATGCGCAATAAAGTTAGTTTATGTTTTTTATGTATATGAGAATTTTAAAAATCTCCTTACTCCACTAATATTTTTTTGAACGGGACCAGATATCGATATGGATTATAGTTAAGGTAAAGTTGAACTTAAGTACTTCATTAATAAAATGTATATCAGCCAAATGGAATAAATTTCATAATAAATATATGGGGACTATAAAAATAAAACGCTCAAACACGTTTAATAAATTTTTAGTTGCGTAATTTTTTTAATAAATCTCATAACATGTAATATTTCCAAAACATTTTGGGATAACTACAGGGTATTGTACAGAAAATGTGTTTAAATGTTCTAAAGAATTCAAAACATAAATAATAAAGAAGCGAGCTTTACATAAATCAAAACCTTTATTTATAAAGCATAAAATATTAACTTTCAACTTTCTTATTTATACTGGAGACGATCTCATTAATTTATAAAAAACGTAAAGCCTCAACAGATGCTGTTCATTCTTATAATACTCTCCAGGTAGGAGTGTTACCTTTACCAATCCCGCGCTTGAGTTTAATTAAATCATTTTGTTTTTATAATTAAAAAAAAATCATCTGCCCATTGTTGTAAATACCAAAGCCAATAATTTTTTTATAAGGGCCGTTAATTCGTTATAACTGAACCGGGCATGTTATTTTTTGTCTGAGTATTTTAGGGACCGTCTATAGCTATCAATGAGTACATGTGTATTGTTATACTGAATCTGCTTTAAGCGATCGGATAAAACTTATAAACCTGTTTTGGTTGGTCAATTTCGTACTAACTATCGAAATCGATTAATTAAGACACGTTCCTAAGTTCTATCCGATCGGTTGAATCGGATTCAGTATAACGATGTACACGTACTTAATTAGTTTTAGTTTTATTTGAAATTAATTTAAAATCTTTTCTAGATGGTTTTTATAATTTTCCTTATACTATAACCTATTTTAAATTGCCCTTGACAGGAGCTTGACTTTACGTTCTCAGCTGCTATTAAGTGTTTCACATTTGTATTTAATTTTAAATTGTTTTTCATTGCTAATGTTTGTTTTTTATTTTATGTTTTGATTCTCTTATAAAAAAGTGTATTGCAGTATATTATAATAATTATTTTCTGTATAGACTCCTATATTTTTGGTATTAATTGATTTATTAATTAAACATACATATTTTTAGATCATAGGATTATCAATATTTTGTACTAGCTTTGTCAACAAGATATCATCTTAGAAAATAGGGCTTGTTTTAAATATTGAATATACAGGGCGTTGTATTTAAAATAGGAAAGTTGATATTGGCCACCTTGATCTGACTCATCCTGTAAAATTTTTTGTATTTTTTGTTTAAAAAATTTGCAACTAAAAATTCTAGTTGACGTGTTTACGAGCTTTTGGCTAACATTTATTTGTTATAAAATTATTCATTGGACTGACGCACACTGTGCAGAGAAGCTATACGGTGCCATTTAATTATGTCAATTGTGGATATTCCGTAATATGTACACTTTTCCAAAACCTGAAATCATAAAACTTAACAAATTTTTTATTTTTAGTAGAACATATTTATGTGTCAAAATTTTCTTGTCCAGGATTATTCCCTTTTTTAGTAACACAAAGATTAAATAGCAATGGTGGTCAAAAGATACCTTATCTTAAAGGGTTTTAAATAGTTATCTCTTTAATAATTTTTAGTTTATTTTTTAATTGGTTTAGTTGTTTACGAAATAAAATTAATTACACATATCGGGGTCTTCGTGGTCGTTAACATAATTTTATTAATTATCAAAATAAAATTTAATAGGTCGGTATATCATATAGACGTGCATAGTTTTCATAAGTAATTCAGTTATATCACTGTCGGTTTAGCCGAAAATGACTTAACTTTCTTATTTTATAAAAGATACCTGCAAATTTTTACAAATTTAAAAAGAATATGAGATGTTGTGTAAAAGGTTAGTGACTTAAAAGTAAGAAAGCAATATTATAGTACTTAGCATGTAATTTTTAATTTAAATAAATAAAAACCTCATAATATGAGGTTTTCCATATAAAATAAGCTGGTTAAGGTCGTTTCCGGCAAAACCGAACGAGATAAATAACAACTGAATTTGTAAAATGATTTACATTTATGTCATGTCAAATTTATTTGAAACATTTAAAAAAATGAAAAAGTTATACAGGTAAGCCTCAAAACTACTATACTGATTTTTAAAAACTAAAAACTATTAAAAAATAAATTCAAAACCCTTAAGAATAAGGTATTACTTGACCCCCATTCCCAATTAAAATTATTTGACGGTTTTATTAGTTGGGATAAATATTAAGAAGTAAATTTTGTTGTTAATGTGTCCCCCTAAAAATAACAATAATATACCTACTGTATATGCAATGTATTACATATCCATATTTTTTGGTTGTTTTTTCTAATATAAAAATACCTATACCATGCATTCTAATTAAAACGAGCCAACTCGTACAATTTCACAATTTGTACAGTAATAAAAAAATTCTAAAACATGTCAATTTTAATTTTTAGAGAAACACAGTTTCGGATCTAAATTCACTTGTTCGGGGTAATTTCCTCCCTTCACCAACACAAACGTCAAAAAGTGTAAATGGGAAGGGGAATCAAGTGATTCATTATCTTAAAAGGCTTCGATTTCTGTTTTTAATGATCTTTAGTTTTTTAAAATTAATTTATTATTTTTCGATATAATCCCCTCAAATTCCGAGGTTTGCAACCGGTGGCTCCCCCTATAACTTTTTATTGTTCGGGTAATAATTTACTTGTTTGGGGTTATATCCTCCCTTCACTAACACAAACGTCAAAAAGTGCAAATGGGAAGGAAAGTCAATATACCTTATCTTTAAAGGCCCTAATTATTTTTTTTTAATTAGTGTTTATTTTTTAAAATTGGTTTAGTACTTTCCGATAAAATTCCACACAAACTTCGGGGTCTGTAACCAGTGGCTCCCCTATAACTTTTGTATTGTTTATAATGTGAAAATACAATTTGGTACGTAGGTTTATTACAGAAATGTGCATTATTTGTCGAATTTAGTTATTTTTATCACCTTCGGTTTGGTTGGAAACGACCCTAACTATTCTATTTAAAAAAATACACCCGGTATATTTGTACTACTTTAAATGGAAAATAACCCATAGTAATAAGTAAAGTGTTATTGCATTTGCATTCATGACACTCTAAATTAAAAAATTTAAAAAATTTAGAGGTAAGATGTCAAAAAGTAATCGTAATCGAAATGTTATTTTCTATTTTAATTAGTAACATTATATCAGGGTTTCTCATTTAAAATAAGAAAGGTATGGTCGTTTCCGGCTATATTAAAAGTAATGGTAAACAATTGACGTAGTAAAAAAATGCACATTTATGTGATATACCTCCACGTACCAAATTTTATTTTAATATTTTAAACAATAAAACAGTTACAGGAATAAACAATTGGTTAATAACGCCGGCTTTGGGGGTATATTTATTTGGACTAGTGAACTGATTTTAAAAGCTAAAGACCAATAAAAAAGATAATTTTAAACCCTTTAAGACAAATTATCCCCAAACTTTCTACCAACTTAAACTTTTTGACGTTTGTGTTGGTTAGCAGAGACGAATAACCTTAAACAAATAAAGACACAAAAATGTTCCCCCCAAAAACTTGGTTTTATTCAGAATATTAAAGAGTTTGCGAATTAAAAAAAAAAAAACTTTTATAAGAGCTGTGGGAAAAATATTGGATATTCTCTTTATACAAAGTTAAATAATAGATAAATAACATCCAAAAACATTAAAATGGTCTAATATCCCTTTAAAACATAGGACTTATTTGTCTCTCTCAAAGGGAAGGTTTTAAATAAAACTGTAGTGATCTGGGTACACATTTCGAAACACATGCCACATCCGCCCTATTTTATTTAGACTCATAAATTCTGCTTCTTGGAAAGATCTATTTTTGTTAGTGCTAGAGCTTTTGCTATTTACTTAAGGTAAGCATTTATTGTGAAATACTGCCTAAACATTGTGAAATATTATTTGGGCTTTTAAAATACTTTCGAGGTTAGGTGTAAACTTTAATAATATTATGTAAATTTTGTAATAAATATTGCAAATAATACCTACCTGTATTAAACTAATATTAAAAAACCTCAAACGATCGATTGGTAAAATTGATTTTAAAATATATTTTTTAGCCAAATAAAAGAAGAAAAAGCTTTTTATTAAAATTTTTTAAATAATAATTATTATGTGTATAATAATATAAAATGTAAATTAACGTTAGTTTAAAATATAATTCTAAAGTTTTTAAAACTGTCCAAGGAACATAAAAATACTTATTTCCTTGAATTTTTAAGATTTACAATGACAGTATCGCATTCATGACACATTAGATTTAAAATAAGCTATTGAAAAAAGTGCGTAGTTTTTGACCTAACCTCAAAAAACTGAAAAGGGACTGTTTGCACCCCGTTCTAAAACGCACCCCTCTAAATGGTGGCACTCGGCGGTTTTATTATTTGGGGGTCCATTGACCATATAAAAACCCCGTTAACGTTGTAGTTCCTTTTTAAAGTACAGAATCAATAGCCTAATAAAAGATTAAAACATTATTTAAAGGGAAAATATTAAAAATTAGAAAATTTATTGTCATTTTACTCGGAAAGTCATTTCCTATTAAATTAGTAAAAATATACCGGGTGTCTTATTTTAAATAGGATTGTCAAATTTAATTAAATGTCCGGTCAAACCGGTAGTCATAGAAAAAAAAATGTTTTTCAAACAATGTGAATTTATGTAATATACCTACGCACTGAACATTTAAAAAGTCAAATATTAAAAATTAGCAAATTAAGTGCATTGTACTCGGAATCTCCTTTCTTATTTAAATTAGTAAAAATATACCGTGTGTCTCATTTAAAACAAAATTGTTAGAGTAATTTTCGGCTAAGCCACCGTTTGCGGACTCCGATATTTCAAGTAAATTTTCTCGTAAACTACTAAACCGATTTTACAAAAAACCAAAAACCTGTAAAAAGAAAACCCTTATAGATTGATAATTTCCCATTTGACCTTTTTGATGCTTGTGTACGTGTGGGAAGAGGATAACGCCAAACAAGTAAAGTTTGACATAAAAATGTGACGCTAATAAAATAAAAATTAACGTGTATAAGGTTTTTCTTCTAAGAATACAAATAACAGTGGTGGCTCGTTATAATTGGAATGTACCATAGAGGGTGAGTTTTTAAATGGTTAGTATTAGAAATCTCAGAAATAGCTGCAGCTACAAAGATGGTTAAATGAAGAAGGCAATTGTCTACGTCTGTTAAGACATAACAATAAAAAATGATACTATTTGCTCAGGTAGCATAAGAAAAGCACGGAAAAATAACAGGTTTTAATTTTATTTCTTGAAGGAATTTTATCGTTATAACGAAAAACTAGTATGTTAAAGAATACGATATTTAGCACAATTAAAAAAAGAATTGAAAATTATTTATTACGCCGTTCAGATGAACACCCCGTTTTCTAGGGAAACTCGCACAGGGCCGGCTCGAGGAAAAGTATCGTCTGAGGCGGCTACGATTTTGGCGACCCAAGCTAAAAAATTTAAATTGTCTTAATATGGCCTGTGCTGTGTTTTTGAGTAGTAGTATTTCACATGATGTTATTTTTATGTTATGTAATACAAAGGAGTGATTATTGGGCTAACACAGGGAAATAAAGTTTGTTTTTTACTTTGATAAACTAAAAAAAATTATTCTGGTGTAAAGAATGACTATAATACATATAGTAAGTAGGCGTGGGTTAAAACAAATTTATTCAAAGATTAAGTAATTTGTTTTTTGAAAAAACACGACGATATTTATTTTTAACTACGATTTTTTTACATACATATATGTACATATGTATTTTTATTAAACCGAAAAAGGTTTATTAACTAATATCGCAATTTTATTGTTCTAATAATTTGTTTCTTAAATATTTTGGATATTGTATCGTCTAATATATTTTATTTGTAAAATGTTATAATTATCAATGGGTTAATATATTACGTTATAAAACTTATTCTTTAATGTCAGAATTTTATTAATAATTATTAAATTGTTATAAATTATTAACACTAGTAAATTGATTTAAAAGTTGCGCTATTTCTATGTATTTTTACCTACAAAGAAAATATAAAGGGTTTCTTGAAAACGAATATATACATATTGTAAGTGCGGGCGCCCTGACCAAAATACTAAACCTGTATGTGCGCCACACACTGAACAAGTTTTAGAAAAGCCTGGTATAATATTGTTTGAATTTTTAGTATTATTTAACAAGGTTAGTTTTTGTGCATAAGAATAAACAAAATTTTACGTAAAAGTGGATCATTTTGACGCTTCTAGAAACATGCCTCTTGATGCGGTCACCTCTCTTATTTATCTCCCCATATATATTTTTTTAATTATTGATTATTACAGTCTTTTAAATTACTTTAACCTGACAATTATTTTTTGTAAGAATTGGCTAATTGTGAATTCATTAGTTATAATAAGAGGCCTAAATACAATTTTTAAGGTTAGTTTTACTATGGTGTTTCATAATTAGTTATAAAATTCAATCACAAAACAACAAAAATAATGTAACACGATTGCAATGCAAATAAACTGTAAGTAAGCCGGTACCTAGGTCACCACAACCCGGTACTGAACACGCGATGTTACCACTTAGTATGTATTTATTTGTATAGAGAATACAATAGTATGGCAGATACACTCCAGTCAAAAAACTTGACCTACAATGATGACTAAACATATAGGCAAAACCTGGTCCGGAATTACAAAGTCACGCTACCATACGAGTTGTGTTCGTTTCAATAAAAACTGGGATAGCACAACGACAGCAAGCCCTATCGTATCGTGACTTCGTGATCCCTATGCTGGCTAATAAGAAAAACTTTTGACTTGACGATAGCGGAGAAACTTTCTAAAATGTAACTTTAAAAAACAAACTAAATAAAATAAAATAAATAATTAAAGCTCTATAAACAAGTGGGACTCAATAATTCAACTCCTAAGTTGACTATATTAAGAATTAAAATAGTGCTTCAAATTAAATTAATAATAAAAAAGGACATAACTATTCAAAGATCATCAAAAATTCCACCATTATTGTCTATACCCCAAACCAAATTTGTTGCCTATCGGACACAACATCTATATGGTATTGTCATAAATAATTATTGAAGAACTTAGTCTCACGAGCAAATTAAAAGGTTGCTGGTTTTCCAAATACAGAGTGTACATGTAAATGAAGTTAACTTGTTGTATTTAGACGTAAGGAATTTGTAGTACCAATTTGTACAGACCTTTTAGGGAACCCCGGTTAGTCTAAATAAAGCATAAAGTAATGCAAAGGAAACTCTTTATGTAAAATAAAACGTTTAATCTAAAATATATCAGAATCGGTTGATCGTAGCGATATTTAGCAAGTATAACTATTTGTCTAACAAATATAGGAGAATAAAAATTATCTACTAGAATCATAATACACGGAGGCAATAAATAAAAGCAAAGGACGGCAGGTGGCTCCCTCTACATTTACCAGCAAAAATATGAGTAGCTTTCGATTTTTGTTTCCAAAAAACCCTTTATACCAAATTTCCTAAAAAATTAAATTATAAATAAAATATTTAAAAACAACTTAAATAAAATAAAAACCTTAAGAACCTGTACCTCGCAAACGTTTTACCTTTCAACTAAAATAAATTGCGTTAGATCGTTCTATTTTTTCCAAGGAGTTTATGGTAACATTTTAGTACAGACCCTGTATAATTGGAAAAAGAAACGCAACTACAAAATGCACAGTAAGTGCGGCAAATACCTTTGGCGGCGATACTTATATCCTATCATTTGTTTGACGTCAGGCGGATTGTCTATCACTGATACATCAAACACGCAACATGGCACGTAATTTAAATACTGCCCATATACATTTACCATATAAACCTTTTGGCATATTAGCAACGTCACCATGCTCAAATAATGCATGTCAGCAGCGTGCAATATTTTGAGCAAGCTTACCGCAGTTTTTATTGCTTGTTAAGGGGAGATAGGTAAATATTTTTATTTTTTTATAGACAGAAGATTCTTTGTTTACAAAGTCGCAAGGATTACGAGGCTACAATGGCGTAGCTAAGTAAGGAAAAGCCCTGGGACCAAAAATGAAGTAGGGCCCTAACTAAAGTATTTAAATTTTTTTGTACTCCAAGCAACCAAAAAAAAAGGGTTCTCGTTTACTTAAATTTTTATGTGGGAAAAAAATTAGGCCAATTCCAAGCTACGACTAACTATTTTAGTTTAAAATACACTGATATTTGCTTTATTATTTTCAATTACTAATATCAAAGTTAGGTTATTTTGTAAATCAAAAAACACCTAAAATTTATATGGCCTAACGATGACTATGTGTAAAGAGGTAATATCACGTATCATCAATTTCAAAGGTTTATGGCTTATAAGTGGTATTAGCAATAACATTATTGCTGCAGGTTATATTTTGGTATTGGGGGTATTAAATCGACCTCAAAATAATAAATTTCTAGTGGTCTTATTGTAGCGTGCATCAGTACACCATTGCTAACTAAAATGACCGCGCAAAATAAAAATATCCCTGTTTACAGGCTTAAAATTCTCGGTAACTTGCACCTACATTAATAACAACCTAATTTAACTATGAACAATAAAAGCTAAACTAGTGCAAAAGTTACACTTACTAAAAGGTAACAATAACACAATAAAACAAGAAAAAAGCTACTAATACAATAATTACCAAACAGATACGGAAACTACTTCGTTAGAAAATTGAGCGAACAGAGGCTCAAATGAATTGAGCACTCCTGCTTAATTTATCACCCTTGGTTTGATGTATTACTGGTTGCCGACCTGCTTCAAATATGCCTATATTATATTTTGCTTTTTAAAAAATAGGCCATAGAACATTAATGTTGGGTTGAGACCCCTTAGTAATCAGCAGGACGGTGTCAATTGGATTACAAAATTGGCAGCAGCGAAATATGTGAATATGGCGAAGTCGCCCATCCGGCTTATGTTGCCAAATCTTATTCCGCGGGAAATTTAAATTATAGAATTTTTAATTTAAAATAAAAATTATTCATTATTAAATTATTATTTAAAAAATACTTTGTTAAAAGCCTAAAAAATATATATTTTTAAGATCTTCTATTCTTCTATGCAAAAACAACCACTATTTATTATTTTTTAAAACAGTAATTCCCGCCATTGTGTGTCCCGCGTGTGCGGATAGCTCTATTTTAATGGTTGCTCTGTTTAAAATAAAACTGAAGTTTTTGGATATATTCATGCTGAATTCTAGTAAGTATCATATTTATATATATGTATTTATTAGCTTTAAAGATTAAAACACTTTTAATTACTAAATTTTTATGAATAAGTTATTCTAACCACATTTTATCTTTTTAGGGCCAGAAATCTTGATACCATCGATACGTTGTAGCAGGTTTGTTTTAAAATGCTTTATATTGCGTAAAACATCAATGTTTTTGTCAACTTGATTAAAAAAATAAAGGCTTTATCTTTATCCCACTCAGTATTGATCTGGTAACCGTGTTCGAATTAATGTTGAAAATGATCCGCACACTGCAGGAATTTCTGTCTACAAATAATACTTTAATATGGTTTTTAAATGTCTTCAGGAATTTTAGGTATAAATGTGAAGTGTATTAGTTATTATGCTGCATGAGCAATAGGTTATCCTACTCAGTATTGATCTGGTAACCGTGTTCGAATTAATGTTTAAAATGATCCGCACACTACAGGTATTTCTGTCTACAAATAATACTTTAATATGGTTTTTAAATGTCATTAGGAATTTTGGGTATAAATGTGAAATGTATTAGTTATTATGCTGTATGAGCAATAGGTTTTGGCATATCGGCCAGTAATAGAATAACAAAACAAACACTATTTGTCACGCATGTTTACATGCCGGTATTTAGTTAGATTTTCTCTTTTCCTCACATTGGCTATATGTTATGTTATTTATCTCAACTGTTAT
Source organism: Listronotus bonariensis (assembly GCA_014170235.1). Lineage (NCBI taxonomy): Eukaryota > Metazoa > Arthropoda > Insecta > Coleoptera > Curculionidae > Listronotus > Listronotus bonariensis. The sequence continues at coordinate 16,730 of JACEGR010005429.1, forward strand.
AAGTTAAGGTGGTGGTGAAATCTAAGTAGATAATGTCGGAGGAAAATTAATTATGTCTTGGGGTGGGTAAATGCTTGTAAGTTAACAAAAGCCAGTTAATGTATCTCTTTATTTCAATATAGTTACATCAGGGCCCTTGCTTTATTGGAATGCCTACTTCGGTTAGACACATTAGTTTTGTAATTTCTGTTTTTAAGTAGATTTAACACAAAAGACAAAATTACCCATAAACGTTTTCAAGTTGCACGACTTGTAAGCGTATCGACTAAAAACAGCTTTTGTTTACTTAAGTGCTGGTTTTAATGCAAAAAGTATTTTTTCTTTGCCCCAAGTAGGACAAGTTCTTTACCCAAAAGAATTGCAAAAGATATGAGCGGTTTAAAAGTAAAGAAGAATGGATAAGTAAAGTAAGTAAAAACATAACATTTTGTTTTCTTATACTTTTCCAAAGTCAATTACTACATTACCTTTTATGCTTTTTAGAAGAATATATAAAAAATATTCTTTTATCCGGCGTGAAGAGCAAACATTTTTTGTAAGTTTTTTTTTATATTGCAAATCTGTATTAATATTTTTCTTCTGCAATTTTTACTCATTTAGATTAATTTTTTTATAGGTGTTAATTTGATAAATAAACGATTTATATTTTTTTCATTATTTTTTTATTGGACAGGGCTCTGCCGTAAAACTTTATAGTAATTTAAAACAAATTAAGATTTTTATTTATTTGAGCAGAAAATATAGAACAAATAAAAAAACAGTAATAGACAAGCTTGTTATACCAGTTGTCAACAAATCTATTAGACAAGCTCTAACTTCTGAGTATTAGTGATATCAAAATAAGGTATAAGTAAATTATATGAAAAGAGAAGAGTTTTTGCAAATTCCTTACTTTTTGGTTACTTCCGGTTTAACCAAAAACACTCCAATTTTAAATTTTTAAATGAAACACCCTTTATATTTCAACATTGTTTAATTTCTGGGACAATTCTAGTAATTTGACTTTTAAAAGTTTTTACGCCTACTTAACCTTATGAGAGTCTTTTGTCGTATTGCATCTATCATTTACATTTATTACTTTATTTTTTAATCCGACCGCAAATCAAATAAGTTGGTATTGTTTGAATCTTTAAAAAATCCCTTATTTAAAAAGTGCTTATCCAAAAAGGGTTGCCATTTAAGAAATAATAGTTAGACACGAAAATGTCAATTTGCCAAATTGTTTTATTCCCATCTTTATATTAGTCACTAAAACTTTGTAATCGTATTTTTGTAATGTTAACTAGTGCCACTAGATTAATTTGCGTCCCAGTATGGCCACCTATGTATATGCAATAATAAAAATGACTGTAAAAAATTAAGTAGGCCTAAAACTTTAAAATGTCATGCGTTTTAAAGTTATTCGACTTTAATAAATTATTTATAATATTTTATCATGTTTTCTATCTTTTTGACGTAACCATCAAGTTTAAGAAAAAAATTGTATTTTTTTTGTATTCTAATTTTTTTTTTGGTTTCACAGATGCTTTTATTTAATTGGTAAATTTATAATTTCATTGTACCTTAATTTTAAATATTAGAGTAGTTTTATTACAAATATGAATATTTTCACTTATAACAAGTATAGCAATTGTTCTTAATTTTTTGTAAAACACTTATTGTAATGTTTGATCAACGCCACCCCATGTTCCGCAAAATCGTTAACTACAGTCAATTTATCAAAAAACTTCACACATTCATTATTACTTTTATTAAGAGGCTAAAAGTTCTACATCTTTTTCAATAAAATCATAAGGTTAATTAAACTGATATAAACATATATTCTGCGGAAATAATTTGAAGTCCTCTTGTCTCTCCTCTCACTTCAATTTTATTTTCTTTTGTATTAAAACTATTCTTCAAATTAACAATAATTTGCTTTTTCTTCTATTTTTCGTTAAAAGTTGTTTTGATAAACTCGAGAGTTTCATCAAAAAATTGGAAAAAATGGAAAATATTATAAAATATATTTTAAACTTGAATAACTTCGAAACGCGTCGGTATATCGAAAAACTTTAAGAAAACTTTTTGGTAGAGAGTTCAGTTTTATGCAAAAGAATGATCTAGCCTAAGCTTTCTGATAAACCATAAAAGTGATATAAAATTCTTATCTAAAAAAAACAAGCTTTTTATCGACTTCTTTAAATCAGTCTAATAAGCAATGCAGAACAAATATTATTTTTGTTTTAAATTTTTTACATGTTGCTCATAAAATGTTAGGTTATTAAAAAAGAGTAAAAACAGGTCCAGCAAAGACATCCTAAATTGACCTAAACATAAAAAAACAAGCACGAAATCAGAAGTGTTTTGCTCGATCGTGCATGCACTGAAATTTAATAGGCCATGGGAGATGCTATATAGACTAGTAATGGGGCTTAATGATCTGGTGTACCGCAGGGAGTAATGTTACGGGCTTTACAAATGTGTTTTAAGTTTATAAGATTTAAAAGATGTTAAAAATATTAAATTTATTTTAAAAATGTACTTAAATGGTTTTACAATGAGGTCTCTTAATATTTTTGAAGTTAAATCCAAAAGTCATTTTAACGTCGCATAACTTCGTCGTCGTCGAAAAACTAATTTTTTTAAAAAAGTTAGGAGATTTTTTTTTAGCGCATCAAATTTTCTTTAAAAAGGTATATTGGATTTATTTATAGTATATTAACATTCTTACAATAAGTAGTGTAGTAGCCATAGCTAAAACAATATTGTTAAATAATCCACTGAGAAGAACCAATTTTTCTTCTTTTGAATTGCTAACAATTTCTTGGTTTAAACTAGTAATTTTCTTTACGATATTTAAATTAGGTGTAATAACAATTTATTTTTGTATTTTTTTCTCATTTTTACATTAATATTTTAGCTATCGCTTCGCAACAAAAAACTTTTGTTTTTACAAGTTAACTTTAAAATATGAAAAATAACCAGTATTTAATAAACAACAAGTAACCAATAAACCAGTAACAAGTAGTGATAAAAATCCAAACTCAAAAAAATTAAAATGAGACAATATTTAAACCCGATTACATGGAAACGGCTTATTTGACGACAATTTACGAATTAAGTATAGTTCCCAACACGGTTTGCAACAGAGAAACTAGTAGTACCGCGCGTATGCATCCCTATACGGTCCAACTGGACAGGCCCAGAACGTTCATTCTTTTAATCCTAGAGTTTCATAGAATGTGGAACCTGCTGCCCCCCAAATCTTCAAGTATTTAGTCCCGTGTCAACAAACTCCTCTACCTCGCTTAAGACACCCACAGCACGTTCGTATTTAGCTTTAGCCTTCGTGATTTGTCCAAAGATAAAAAAAACATTTTTGTAGGAAATTCAATTTTCTTTAAAAATGTTGTTGGTCCAAAATTTTTCAGATCAACAATTTGTACGTTTTGCGTCAAAAATTGTTATCCAAAACTTAATTATTATTAAGGGCTAAAACTTTTACGATATTTTTTTGTCACTTTGAACGATATTTTCGATATATTTCAAAAAAAAAAAAAAAAAAAAAAAATAGGGAAATTTATTTGCCCAGTTTAATGTCCACCCTAGCGTGAAAATCACTTTTGGCAATAATTAAACTCAGCCAATTCCAAATAATTCTTGGAGTATATTAGTAGCTTATATTTTAAACAGCGACTTGGTAATTTTTTGTTTTTATTTGCCGTTTCAATATCTAATAATTATTATATCGATTTAGCAGAACCGAGCTAAATTAAACTACACTATTGAGGAGAAGGTCAACCTGATAAATTTTGGAGGCTACGTACCGTAGCTTAAAGAAAAAAACTTTTAAAGTAAAACGCACGTCTTGGAAAAAAAGTAAAAAAGACAAAAATAAAACAGTCAATTTTCCTAACTGAAGCTATCCCGGATTGTCCAACGAATTTATTAGACAAGCTATAACTTCAAGAGTATAAGACATATCAAATGTTTCATGGCCACTAGACTAACAAGATTTATAATTTGTCACATTCAGAACTTTTGTTTTAGAAGTTTTAAACCTAAACGTTTTTGCATTTTTTTTTTTCTAAAATATAGTGTATTGTAACTGAATACTGGGTGCCAACGAACTTTATTGAGACCAGTACCATCAGTCCTGGAGTTATGACATATCAAAAATGGGGTACTGGTTTAGGTAAATAGTATGGAAAAGTTTTTGCATATCTTTCTCTTTCAAGTGACTTCCAGTTTAATGAAATGGCTTGAATTTTGAATGTTTCAATGGAACAACCCCGTATATTTTATCATTCTCGGATTCCCGAGGACAATTATTTTTAAATCAGAATGTGACATCCTAGGAAAGATTTTAATGATTGTGTTTTGGATGCATTAAATTGAACCAGATTTTTGGCGCCCCAATCCTATATCAAATTGAGATCCTGTGAAAGAGACATCTGCATCGCCCTGCGTTTGCTTTCCAAGTCGAGTTGAGAGATTGGTTTGGGAACCTGGAAAGTGGAGTGAAGGGTACTATCGTCAGCATAACTATGAATGGGATTGGTTGTGGAAGAAAGAAGGTCGTTGATGTGAAGAAGAAACAAAGTTGGTGCTAGTACTGAACCCTGAGGCACTCCAGCATTAATTTCGTGAAAGCTTGAAGAGTGGCCATCAACAATAACTGATATACGTCGATTAGTAAGATAACTGGGAGCCAAGAGCAGAGTTTAGTTGGAAGACCGTAGGAGGGAAGTTTATTAAGAAATGCGTCATGCCAGACTTGGTCGAAAGCTTTAGATATATTAAGATTAACGATCTGGGACTCACCTTGAAACTCAAGCGACTTGTTCCAGTTGTGTGAAACGAAGGAAAGAAGATCTGCTGTAGATCTCTTGTGACGAAATCCGTATTGCCTGTCATGTAAAATTATATGTTTTTTTAAATACCTAAGAATCTGCGAGTTAATGGATTTCTCCATTACTTTACAAAGTATTGAGAGGAGTGAAATGGCTAAATAGGCTGGACACGTGCAGCTCTCCAGCTGTCTGGAAAAATACCCGTGTCATAAGAAATTCGAAAGAGCCCGGTTAAAATAGGTGCAAGTTCAGGAGCACATTTTTTTAAAACGATTGCTGGTATTCCATCTAGCCCAGACGATTTTTTGGTGTTAAGGGAAGAAAGGATATGCTTAAGGTGTTTTACCTTAAAAATAATATTGGGCATTTTGTGAGGAACTGGAGGAATAGTTGGAATTGGATGATTGACACGTGAATGAAGGGTTGAATTGGCAGCAAATTATTTAGCAAATAGTTCGGCCTTTCCTTTAGATGTAGAAATAATTTCATTTTCCAAAGTTAATGGTGGAAAAGAACTGGTACAGAAACTTCTACTGATGTTTTTGGCAAAGGACCAGAAGGATTTGCTGCCATTTGAGCAAGAAAGTACTTTGTTTTTTATACGGTTATCAAAGGAGTCTTTGGCTTCTGAGATTGTTTGGTGGTAGTGGTTTCTTGCTTCAATGCTGGCCTGTCGGTTTCCTGGACTAGGATCCTGTAGAAACTTCTTGTGAGCCTGAACTTTTTAAATTCTAGCTTTGTCACATGTTTTAGTGAACCAAGGTTTGTGATTAGAGGGTTTGATGGTTTTCTTGGTGTGAGGTTCATAGGTTTCAACGCCCAATAGAATTGACTCGGTCAGTTGCTTACATATTTCGGAAGGATCCTGGGAAGAAAAGCAGATAGTGTCCCAAAGGTACGTGGCGAAAAAGTCCCTAAGGCCATCCCAGTCGGCTGAGTTGTAGTGCCATACGGTGCGTGGTGGCATGGATTCATTTACCTTAAAATGTGCTCCTGAACTTGCACCTATTTTAACCAGGCTCTTTCGAATTTCTTATGACACGGGTATTTTTCCGAGCTGCACGTGTCCAGCCTATTCCCAAGAAAGGATCTAAATCTCTTCCATTCAACTATAGACCCATTTCACTCCTCTCAATGCTTTGTAAATTAATGGAGAAATCCATTAAGTCGCAAATTCTTAGGTATTTAGAAAAACATATAATTTTACATGACAGGCAATACGGATTTCGTCACAAGGGTACGTGGCGAAAAAGTCCCTAAGGCCATCCTAGTCGGCTGAGTTGTAGTGCCATACGGTGCGTGGTGGCATGGATTCATTTACCTCAGGATGTACAGAGTAAGATACAGTAATCAAGCTATGATCTGAGCGACCTAGAGGGGTAGTAACAGATGCTTCATAAAGTTCAGGGTTAGAAGTAAAAAAAGATCTAAGGGGTTTGAGCTATAATTTGGCACTCTAGGAAAGTAGGTAGGAGTCATAATAAGGTTGGTAAGAGAATTACTGACTGCGAAGATTTCGGCTGCTCTGCCTTGAGGGTCAGTTTTTGAAGAGCCTAGCCAGTCCTTATTATGGACATTGAAATCGCCAAGCACTTGTAGTTTTTATTGAATCAACTTACTTGCTTTTTACTGCTCTCTTCTGATACCGATGTAGATGGAAAATTGGAGACATCCACATCGCTAGTAAGAGCCTGTAAAAGCAGCTCTTGTTTCTGTTGGAGGATATCACTTAACTTAACTAGTTGTTCATCACCACGGGTTACTGAGCATTCGTTGATTTGCATTCGCAAATCTTTTACTGTTTCGCACAGCACCTGAAAATAAACAATCTATTTTTAATTACAGAATTGTTTCACAAGTTTTTGTTATAAAGGGTTTTTATTTGTCAATTTTTTTGTAATACTGTCTGATAAAAAAAATACTTCCATTCGATACAAATACTAAGTTAGTAAAAATAACTGCAAATATCTATTAAACTGCTCACTACTACATTTACAATATTCAGTATCTTAAAGGTTTTGGGTATGTAGAATTAAATAGTAATATTGGCATCGTTGTGAGATACCTACATGAAGTCTGTTTTTTTAAAGGAATGTGTCATTTATTTGACTAATTATGACAACAGCACATTTTTGGTAAATACCACAGAACCGTTGTAATATCTTTTAACATCATATCAACAACATAACTATGGCAACACAAGATTTTGATGTAGATGTGTAGCTTAAAGCGACCACAAGTGGCAGTGTTTGCCACCGACCTTATAATTAATTTATTTTGATTGGAATTATTTTAAAAGTTGGCTTTGTAAAAAGTAAACAAACATAATAATGTAAACATTTAATAAGCATATTTACATGTTCCAAAATTTTTCTTACTACATATAAAATAATCCCATGTTGAAATGTATCAATTTTCCAATCAGCAAATTATAGTAGGAGAGCATAAGATGCTTAATTTGCAGTAACTCAAGCGTCATAGGGACCTAATGGGTTGCAAAGCTTAGATGATAAGAAGAAAAAAATGGTATAAAATGTATACTTTTTCTTTGGGACGTTAAAGTATGTCAAAAAATATTTTTATTATTTTGGCTTGTGGAAATCGTTCAAATCGTATTGAATTATAAATTTTCCGTTATCCTTGAATTATTTTCTTCAAAATATGAAAAAAGAACCACGCTCAAGCATGTCAAAATAACGTTATTTTTTAAAAAATTTGTAGCCTTTTCGTTTTCTTTACGTCACTCTCAAATTGTCAGATTAGTGAAATATAAACTTATGTTATTAACTCATCCTATCTTAATCTGAAGCGCACGACAATTTCTGATGGATATATTTTTGTTTCGATCGCCCCTGTATACGGGACTCATATTTGGTGGAGGTGTTTAATCGGGTACAAGGTATCCTCCGGTTTATTTTTCTGACGCGCTGTAGTAACTTCAGAAATCTCCTCTTTGGCTCCCTACCATTATTAAACTTCATATTTTTGAAGAGTCTTTTTATTGTTAATTCGCGGTCGTTCAAGTTATTCAATAATTTTAAACCTAAAGACAATATCTTTATAACATATTAAACTGGTTTTTTATTTAATAAAAATTAGTTAATCTTAGTTACTATTTTTTACGCATAAAGAACTAACTTTTTGAAATTGAATTTGACAATTTAAACATTTGCTGCAGTAATCATAATAAGACCATCGATATTATATCCAGATTAAATTAACTAACCATTCTTATAATAATTAGGGTACACAGGGAAAAAATTATAGCAATTATCAGTGAAAAAATATGTAAAAACAACTAAGTTTCGACTACAATATCGAATAGCTATTGTGATATTCTGAAAATGTATAATCATTAAAGTATATTTAATAAAGCTTTTAGCGATTGTTTATGTAGAGATGTTGAAATATTCATATTTAGCACTGTATGTACAGGGTATTTCATTAAGGGTGGATAGGTAGCATATCTCAGGAAGTAATAGTCCTAGGACAATAGGAAAAAATCCTGTTAAGGAAATTGACCATAGAAAATGGCTAGAAAATATTTTCAAGTTCCTGGCAGTACCGCTAGGGGCGTAGTAGCTATAGTCGTATCTAAAAATGTATTTTTCTTGAGAATAGCCCTATATGAGGTATAAAATAAGTACTACCCTAGTAATGCTGCAAGTATTTTTATCATTTTAATTTATTACTTTTATTCTAGGGCGTAAAATAAGGGGAGTAGGAAAGGGAGAAATTTTATGAATTAAAATGTCTATAACTTCGGTTTTCCTTAACCAAATTTAGCAAATTAGGTCTCGTTTAAAAATGGAAGCTTTGGTGATTGAGAAAAAGCTAACACCGCTCTGTCTTTTTGCTGCTCCCGCTAGAGGGCGTTATTTATCGAGTTTGAGGTTTTTAAATTTTTCTTTAAAATTTTAAATGGAATGCTATAATTATTTATCTTAAAAACAAAAGTAAATTAAATTTGCTACAAAAATAAAAAACCGCTTGTCAATATCTTTATTTGTTTAAAGTTATTGTCAAAAGAACGCGTTTTACCAAATCGTAAATAAAACAATTGAATTTTAAAATTTATGAAATCAAATATGCCATGTCAAACAAAAATGTTGTTAAACTTTGTTTTATTTATAAGTTAGTTATAAAAATAATAATAAAAAGACCTAAAAAGTAATATAGAAATATCGCATTTTTTCTGCCATTTTGCGTACCTCCCTTCACTCTTTATTCGGTTTTTTGTTTAAGAGTTTTAAGTTTAAGTCGAATTAATGTAAACGATTTTGTTAAAGTGTGGTCCAATGCCAATTAACAATAACATAAATAATAAATTAATTAATTATTTATTTAATTAATATTTCAAAAATACTGATTAAAATATTTGATGCTGTCTTTTACTTTCAGACCACAGAAAAGCTCCGAAAAATAAATCTATTTTTCTTTTAAAACAAATGAATAAGTTTACATGGAGACAAAGAACATAAATAACTGTCAAATAGTTTACTAATGTAAATAGTTACTAAGTTCTTATTTTTTTTTTGTAAAATTATTCAAATCAGTATTTTGATTTTTTATTAAATCTTAAAAAAATGGCATATTCTAATGCAGAGGCGTACGATATGCTTGCAGTATATTTTCAAAGTTTTAAAAATGCAGCTTTTGCAAAACAAGGGTTAGCTGCAAGATTTCCGCAAAGAAGACACTACAGCAGAAAAGTGTTTCGGCGTTTAGCAATGCGCTTACGTAAATCCGGTAGTGTTCGGGATATTCCCGTTCGCATCAGAAAGAGACCGGTTAGAAAGGAAGACAGTATTATAAACGTTCTTGCCTTCGTGGAAGTCGGATCCACATTTGAGCATCAAGAAAATATCGTTAGACTTAGGAATAAGTCGTGCATCGGTGTCTCGGATTCTAAACGATTTTTAAATTGCATCCGTATCATGTAGTATTACATTAGGCACTTTCCGAGGCCGATTTTGACAAGCACTTGGACTTTTGGTTTTGGCTGAGAAATGTAGGGAGAACCATCAGTTCCTCTTACAAATATTATGGACTGATGAAGCCACTTTTTCCAGCTGTAGGTGGAGTAAACTGCACAACATGCATAACTGGTCACAAACAAATCCTTATTGGATGCAGGAAGTCGACCATCAAAATAGGTGAAGTATAAATGTGTGGGGTGGAATCCTGGGTGGAAGAGTTATTGGACCATATATGGTCCATTGATGGGCATTTGAATGGCGAATCATATATGATTTTTTAACGAATATTCTACCAATCCTTTTGGAATATGTACCTCTCGACGTAAGAATTTCGATGTGGTATCAGAATAATGGATGTTCAGCACATTATTCCGAACAAGACAACAAGAACAATTTTTTAAATTTATATTTTCCATATCGCTGGATTGGAAGGAGCAGTCTATTTTTGTGGCCACCCAGATCCCCCGATTTAAAGGTGTGGCCACCCAGATCCCCGATTTAACGGTGTTAGATTTTTACTTGTGGGGACGAATAAAAAATATAGTTATCAAACACGCCCAACTACTAGACAAAACATGATCGAACGATTACAAGATGCTATATCTTCGCTCCCACGAGCTGAAATCGAAGCGGCCGTTTTAAGTACCATCAAAAGACTTAACAAATTTATTCTGCAAAACGGTGGTCATTTTGAACATTTATAAGGTCTCTGTTGTCCTTTTAATACGGTTAGTATTGTTGTATTTTTCTTAATTACTTATGTTATTATTTTTATAGGTCTTTTATTATCATTTATAAATAAATTATAAATAAAGCAAACTTTAACAATACTTTTATTTGCCATGGCACACTTGATTTAATAAATTTTTAAGATTTAATTGTTTTTTTTACGAATTTAGTAAAACGCGCTCTTTTGGCAATAACTTTTGAACGAATAAAGATATTGACATGCAGTTTTTGATTTTTTGTAGTAAATTTAATTTTATTTTGGTTTTTAGATAAATAATTATTGCATTCCAAATTAAATTTTAAAGAAAAATTTAAAAACCTCAAACGCGATAAATAGCGCCCTCTAGAGGGAGCAGCAAAAGTCAGAATGGGCGAAGTTAGTTTTTTCTTAATCATCAGAGCTTTCTTTTTAAACGAAACCTAGTTTGCTAAATTTGGTTAAGGAAAACTGAAGTTATAGACATTTTAATTTGTAAAATTTATACCTTTCCTACCGCCCTTATTTTACGCCCTAGAATAAAAAGTGATAAATGAAAAAGGTAAAGAATACTCACGTCATTACTGTGGTAGTACTTCTTTTATACCTCATGTAAAGCTATTCATAGGAAAAATGCATTTTTATATAGGTATATAGCTACTATGCTCCCCTAGCGGTACTGCTAAGAACTTGAAAATATTTTCCAGCAATTTCCTATGGTCAATTTCCTTTCTAATATCCTAGGACTATTAGTTACTGAGATATGCTACCTATCCACCCCTAATGAAATACCCTGTATAGGGGAGTAAATTTCGACCTTTGTTAAATAATTTAATTTTCAAATTTTTTATTTTGTGTTTGTAAAATCATTTGTCGAAATAAAAAAAAATATGAACCAGACTACTCAGCCTGCTGATAAATATGCCACGGCCCTCGTTAGTCAGGCAAAAATGTTAAGCCAAACTAACTATAAAAACCAAATTTTGCGTCGTTTACTAGCTACAGCGTATTTCGTTTAATTCCTTGCATTTTTTAAATCCTTCATATCTTTTTTCTTTAAAGAGATTTTTTTTGCTGTAAATACAGGAACCAGTATTTTATGTCGGTAGTAGACATGACTTCTTTTTTCCTAGAATTACGCATTTCTGATTTATTTATTTTTTTATTATAACCCTAGATATTTCTATAACTGTTAAAGGGCCATATAAAAATATATAAAGCCTTTGTGAGATATTGTATATTGTGGTCAGGTATAAGGTGGGCCATAAAAAGTTTAACTTGAAAAAATCTTTATATATATATATATATATATATATTTATCTTTGGACAATCTACGAAGGCTAAAAGCCTAGGTGTACACACCGTAGGTGTCTTAAGCGAGTTAATAGAGAGTTTGTGACACGGAACTTAAATACTTGAAGATTTGGGCGGGGGAAGAAAAGACCTCCGCGGGCAGCAGGTTCCACATTCAGAAACTCTAGGGATAAAAAAACAAACAAAGTGAGAATTTCGGGGCCTGTCCAGTTGGACCGTATAGAAATGCATACGTGTGGCACCACGAGTTTCTCTGTTGAAAACTGTAAGTGGAGGAATTATACTGGACAATTCTTCAGAGCAGAAGCCATAAAAATACCTATAAAAAGCGATAAATCCCCCACAGCCCGACGATGGGCAAGAGAGGAAAGCCTTTCTGTAAGTGAAGGATCATTAAAGAGATGAAAAGCTCTTCATTAAATGGAATCAAGAATGCTTAGGGTTGTGGGGAAACGCCATGCCCCAGATATGAGAACAATATTCCAAGGGAGGTCGAATTTGGGACACATATAAAGTGTATAAATTAGAATCCGATATTAAATAAAGATCCTGTGAAAAAGATATCTGCATCGGTCTGCGTTTGTGTTTCAAATCAGGTTTAGAGATGGGTTCAGGAATCTGAAAACTGAAGTGAAGGGTACTATTGTCAGCGAAACTATAAATGATGATGTAAAGAAAAAACAATGCTGATGCCAGTACTAAGCCCTGAGGCACTCCAGCATTTACTTGGTGAAAGCTTAAAGAATGGCCATCCACAATAACTCATATTCAATCAAAAAGAACTAGAGAGCCAAGTACAGGGTGGGCAAAATTGGGCGTTTTTATGGGTTATCTCAGTTAGTACTGGAGTTATCAACAAACCGATGTTGGTGTTATGGGCTCGATTTTGGAGACACTTTAAATGACCTAGTTAAAAATTTAATACTATTATTTATCTAAGAGATACAAGGAGAAATTGAAAAATTAACGTTTTTGATTTTACCCTATACAGCGTGTCTTCGAAAGTTCTTAACAAATGGGAAACTTTTTATTATTAATTTTCAGAAAAAAAAGTGTCACTTCATAAAAGGTCCTGCTTGATGAGAAAATACATTTCCACAAAAATATTTGAAGGTTGGATGTACAGGATGGCTTAAAAATGACTTGTTTCCAAATTAAAATAAGGGTTGTTTCCTAACTACGGTACCAAACTTTAAAAGGTGATTTCTTATGTCATTTTATGAAGAAAAGTTCCTATAAACATATGTCCGGAGTTGCTTCGTGTCTGAGATACAGGGCGTTAATTTTTTTATAAAGGTATGTTTTTAAATATCTTAAATACAAAGCCAGATATAAAAAACAAGTGCTTTACTAAAAAGCTGTATTTTTAGTTGCTTTAAAGAAAAAAATATAAAAATTACATAAAAAGCCAGTGGCGTACATTACGATTACGATCTCTTGTAGTGTTTGTAAATATTTAAATTTTAATAATTGTTTTTAAGCGTAAATACGGTATAAATACAAAAGAATATAATAACACATAAAAAAACAAATAATTATGAAACGCCTGATAATCTAATGGCATCATCCATATATAACCTAATTTTGAAAAGTTAGAAGAGAATTTACAAAAATTTGGCCCTTTTACATAACCACACATTTTTTTACTGTGTTTATACTTTTACAGGTATATTAAATAATTATAAGTCATAAAACATATCCTAATTATTACATTTAACGGGGTATGCTCAAAAACAAATAATAATATTTAAATATTTTGAAAACTAGAAGAAATAATAATACGATTCTTTATATATTTGTCATCGTAGTGACAAGGACTATTTATTAGTAAAAATATACAGGGCGTTTTATAAGAAAAACATTAAGTTAACATGTTAACTTTTTAACGTAACCATGTATAAAAACTTAAATACTAATTCTACGTGAAAAGTTCTACAAAAATCGTCTCTATGATTTTTTGTGATTTCGTGTATTAAAGAATATGTAGGGTAAAATCAAAAACGTTTAATTTCTCCCCGTATCTCTTAGATAAATAATTTTAATAAAATTCTAACTTCCTCATTTTTAATTTCTTTAAAATTAAGCCCATTACACCTGCATCGGGTTTTTAATAACTCCAGTAATAACTGCGATAGTGCATGGAAACGCTGCCCACCCTGTACAGAGGTTGCTTAAAAACCATAGAAGGGAAGTTTACTAAGAAGTGCAGCATGTCAGACTTGGTCAAAAGCTTTGGATATATCAAAAGCAACGATCTGGGACTCACCTAGAAACTCGAGAGACTTATTCCAGCAGTGTAACACGAAGAAAAGAAGATCTGCTGTAGATTTTTTGTGGCAAAATTCATACTGCCTGTCATGCAAAATTATGTGTTATTTTTAAATACTTAAGGATTTTTAAATTAGGTAATTTTTTCATTATTTTACAAAGAACTGAGAAAATTAAAATTGGTTTATAGTTAGATGGACGAGATTTAGATCCTTTGTTGAAAATAGGTTGAACACGTAAGGAATTCGAAAGAGCCGAGTTAAGATGGGTCCAAGTTCTGGAGCACATTTTTAAAACGACTGCTGGTATGCCCTCCAGCCCAGACGATTTCTTGGTGTTAAGAAAGGATACACCTTATGTGTTTTACCTTAAAAATAATATCGGACATTTTATGAGAAACTGAAGTAATAACTAGAATTGGATAATTTACGGGAGGGTCAAGAGTTGAATTGGCAGCACACTTTAATTAACTTTTGTATTTTATTACCTGCAATGGCACAAAAACATTTATAATTAATTTAACAATTTAACAATAAGAATTTCAAATTAGCCTTTTTTTAGGTACACTAGCAATTAATCCTGTTTTTTGATGATTTACCCTAAAAACTTCTTAATCAGGTTTTAATAACACTTTAATATTTTATACAGTGGCTTCTTTAATGTCCCCCTCCCATTTATTTTTTGAACGGATCGATTTAAAAACTTTGGGATATGAAATTGATGCATAAATACTATATTTTAGAGTGGAGTGGACAGATAAAAAAAAGGTTAAACGCTTAACTTTGCATATTATGTTATATAGAATATAAACTTTGTTATCACCTACATTTAATTTTTTTACTAGAAATTATACAGGGTATCCAGGAACTAATATTTAATAATAGGTACTTTGGAGTGTAAATTATTTGCTTATTTTAAATGAAACCCAGTATTTTGTTTAATTTTTGGATTTTAGGGATAAAAATAAATTTAGTTTCTTTAGCAATTCCTATGCCAAAAATGTAACGTTTTTAAGATATTTAAATTTTTTAAATTATTTATAAACTAAACAATACTTAATTTTCCGATATAGGGCCACTTTGTTATTTTAAATGGCACACCCTTTATATTTTTTAAAAACCCCAGAAATATTTTTTTTCCTTAAAAAAATGTAACATAAGTAACGATTGTTTAAAAAAATAATGGAATTATTGACCTTCGAAAACTCTACTTGTAGCTTTGTTTTTTTGTAACGTTTATGTAGCAATTTTTCATTGTTAAGTAATATTCTTAATAGCTGTAAAGTCCGTTTATTATATTTATATCAATGTTTATGTTATATTTTTTTAAAGAGGAAATATTGAATTTTAGGCTTTTTAGAAAATATTAAGGGTTTTTTAATGTTTAAAATAACAAATATGCCCTATATCAAAATGTTAGGTTCGTTTTTTTTAAATAAATTATTCAATAATCCCAAATATCTTATGAACGTTACATTTGTAACATAGGAATTGCTAAAGAAACTTCCCTTAAAATAAGCGATTAATTTGCACTCTGAAGTAGCTAATATTAAATATTAGTTTCTAGGCACCCTGCATAATTTCTAGTAAAAGAAATAAAATTTATGTGAAGATACAGTATATATTTTAGCAATAAACCCTAATATAAATAGAAGGATTTATTAAAATTTTGTTTTTCTCATGATTTTTTTTTAAAGTCCAAAATATTTTAAACACCTTTTATTTTTGGTATTGGGATCGCTAATAAAACTTACCCTATTTTTATTCCCATTATCAAAAAATAAACTTATATACACGGTATTTAGTTTTAAAAAAACTAGTTTAATATGGATTTTTAGAGCACCCTATATAGGTTCTTATAATTTTAAATTATGCTTCTGATATACCTACAAATGCCTGTAAAAATATTTTAAGAACATTACCGTTTTTGTATTAGAGACCGAGGCCTTTGTGGTGGGCCACCCTGTATATGTATGAAGATAAGTATTGGATGGTTATGAAAAACAAACGCAAGCTAAATTTTGATGTTTAAGCAGAAAGCTTGCGTTTTTTTTCATGGACATCTAATACTTTCCAGCATAAGTTTTCTGCTAGAGAAAATATTAACATGGTTATTTTCATGGTACGTAGTGTGTATAAACCATATGCTAAGGGTATCACACAGTTTTTTAAACAACTTATTTTTAAAAATGGAAATCATAGATAAAAACCGCACGACACAACGTACAACAAATTTACCGCTTAAAATACAAATTGTATAATAAATAAATCTGTATATAAAAGCAAAATAAATTTATATTATTATTAATTTACTCATGCACACTAACAATCTGCCTTACCTTTGCGGAATTTATAATAACAGAGGTCTCGTCCGACTGTAATATATTTTGTAAATGGCCCTTAAGGCTTTCCTCGTATTGTGTTATTTGTACATGCAGCTGTCCCTCAGGCTGTCCCGGAGTTAAAGATAATTTTGGCACCGCAATCGTACGCTCAAAGGCCATTACGCTCCACCTAAAACAGAAACAGTAAAGTTAATCTCTGAATACTTTCATAACATTACTATGTACGATTTTACACATATTTAAATTTTGGTTTTATGTTGTCTTTTTAAGGATAATGATTTTAAAATGTTTTTATGTCATTAAAAAATATGAGTGAGTTTGAAGTATAAATAAGCTTATTTACTCGTTATCCATAAAACTTCTTTGATTTCTTTATTCGCAGGTATATAGCCTGGCAAAACTTTTACATTTTAAAAATATTTTGATGTATAGAGAGTTGGTCACAAACGCGTGACGGTATAAAGTTATTTTTTAAATTCCCTTTTTCATTCTAGCACTTTTTTGTTATACATAAGTTATATACAGTGTGTCCAAGATAAGAATCCTAAGCACTGGAATCTCAGTACCTGTTGGAGATACAGCTTAGGTTAAATTAGAAAAAATTTTGTTGTTAAAAGCTTATTTACATGCCGTTTAACTTGAAAAATGTTCATGACCTGCTGAAATATTTGGCAAAAACGAAAATTTAACTATATCGATTTAATTTTTTTCTGACTTTATTTAAAGAGATATGAAAAAACTAACACCACTTTTTTATTGGCACTTTTTAGCTACTACAAGATGGTATTTTTAGATTGTATATCCGACGTTTCATTTTCAAGAAACCATCACAAAATTTTTTTATATGACTCGAAAAAAAGTACATGCTGTATCTGATCCTATTTTTTATTGTAAATTTAACGATGAATCACATGCCATATTTTTAATTTTAGTTAAAAAAAAATGCATTTTTTCTATTTTTTAAAGGTAATTTTAAGTAGGCCTTGCAAACAAATGCTTTGACGTTAATACCTGTAACCGAGTCTGTAACATAATTTAATGTCATGATAAAATAGTAATTATCGTTTTTACCCTGTTTGTCAAGTTGTTGTTTTTAAAGCAGTTGTTCTTATTGTCTTTATTATTGTTAAAGTCGAATGTGCCTGATGGCCATTATAGCCATGAAGAAAGATTGACATCCTAACGTGCTACATTTTGTGCCAACAGGTACTAAGATTCCCATGCTTAGAATCCTTATCTTGGGCACACTGTATATCTTTAAATTTAAAAAATATTGTAGTTTCTTTTCAAAAAATAGCAAAAATTGAGAAAATTTTTAACGCTACCATTTTTCCAATTTTGAATTTTTTTGAAATTGCCTTGGTAGGCATTTTCACATTTTATTAATAAAGTTTTTTTTCTTATTATATAGGGTTTCGAGAAAGCAGTGGTTAATTTAGAGAACTTTATACCCTCAAAATTTGCCTATTCTAAATGGAACACCCTGTATTTTTTTTGTCATCAGTTTAGGCGTTTTATTACCTATACATCTTCTTATGTTTGTTTAACTAATATTATCTTGCAAAAACTACTTGACTTAGTATAGGACAAACATAAATAGAAAATACAGGGTGATCCATTAAACAAAAAAATAACTATATATCTTTATGCTTTTGTAAGCAACCTTGTATACATCAAATTATTTTTAAATGTAAAGTTTATACCAGGCTATCTATGTAGCTATGAGAACAGAAATTACAAAAGTTTTACGGATAACGAGTAAATGATCTTTTCCAGACTTCTCACTCATCCTTTATACAACGTGTCCAAGATAAAGAGTGCTAGTTTGGTCATCTTGATAATGGAAGGAGATAGGAAATCGGGTAAATGGGAACAAAGTTGGGGTTTTATGTGTCTAGTAATATGCTGTTTAAAACCAAAATTTAAAAATTATTTTACATTATGGTGTAACCGTTACATAGAAGTGTATTTCTTAGAATTTGGTAAATTATAGGCTTTACATTGTAATTCTAATACAATAGGTTGGTAAAAAAATAATCACTTAAAAATGCACAATTAAAAAATATTCAAATGATTTTACTTATACAATAACAATTTTATACTAAACTTGTTTAAGTTTTATTTTCTAGTCAGTTAAATCTAGCAACAAGCATAAGTTTGTTTTTAAATTTTTAGTTGTTATTTATTTAAAATATCCAAAATGCCTTAAAAACAAATAATTAGGTTAATGGTTGATAATTTGTTTTTCTTAACAATCTTAACATTGTATATCTGCATGAACATTAATTTAAGCATCATCATGTAAAAGCTTTATAGGTTCTTTTTGCATTGTCGTTAAATAAATATCTTACCATCATACCGTCAATGTTAAGAAAAACAAATTTTTGTCTTTTTAAGGCTCTTTCGATATTTAAAATAAATTACAGTTAAACATTATTATAGGTGTCCTGCTTTTTATATTAACCTGACTAGAAAAAAGCTAAAACAAGTTCCGTATAAATTTTTTTATTGTGTAAGTAAATCATATGACAAGTTATTATTTGAGCTATTTAAATGAATGTTTATGTATTTAGTATAAAAATATAGAGCTTATTATTTTTACCAAATTCTAAGAAATATAAGTTAATATTACGGTTAAACCATAATGTTAATTCGCAATAATATTGGCTTTGAAATTTTGTTATTAAAATTTCAGGACAGTGTTTAAGAAATGTTGAATGAAAAGAATTGGTGATGCTATAAAATTTTCGTAAGGTTCTGCTTAGTTTATTAAAAATATATATAAGGTTCAAATGTAGAGTTAATTATTTTTATAGAATTTCTAAAAAACAGGTTCGGATTAAGACTAAATTTTATGTGTAATACATCATTAAAGTCGTATTAGAATTTGCTTTTAAGCTTTGATAATAAAATATCAGGACAGTATTTAAAAAAATAAAGAAAATAATGGTCCCACTGAAACGAAACTTTGTATTTCAAATAAAGCACTGCCATTCGATAGAGCAGAAGAAGAAGACAATGCAGAAGTGCAATTTATTTTTTTCAAATATCTCGGAAATACTCGAAATTTTAAAACTATTTAAACAGCATATTATTAGGCACATAAAACATTAACTTTGCTCTCATTTAAGTGACTTCGTATCCCTTACCATCTACAAAATGCCCATACTGGCCCTTCTTATCTTGGATACATTGTATAGGTGCTGGGAATGCTAAGAATAAAACCACATGGATTTTGGAGATTTGCCTATGGGGGAGAGTTAATTAAAAAAAAAAGAACGAAAAACCTAATTTTTTTGTTGTTTCCCTTAATGAATTTAAAGAGAAAAACAAAATTTTATTAAAATATTCAAATTTTGCAAAGTCTCTCGCAATATTGAAATCCATAAAATTACTTAAAAATCCTTTTAAGAAAACGAATTTTAATAGACACGTGTTTTAAGGATTAACATATCTTATCCATTTACCATCTGCTGTAATTGCACTTATTTTAAAGCTTATCCAAAACTAAGCAAGAAACTAAAATATTAGAAGCTTAGTGTTCAGCGAACATTGAAGCCAAGTTACTTCAGAAAATTTATGAGATCAATAAAAACCCTTATTTAATTTTTGTTTAAATAGTTGTTGCAAATATTAAACTCAACTTTAGCTTTATATGTTTGTTATAAATGTTATGGTAAGGCCTCGGGCACGATAACCAGCTTCAGCGTCGAGCGGCTAATTCGACGGGGTTCAATCTAGTTTAAGTTTTAAAAACGTTTTTAGGGGAGTTTCTTTTGACGAGTCTATCACGAATATTCATACTGCCATGTACGAAAGCGGCGCTTTAACCCAGCCTTTCAACATCAAATTTTTCAGGTGTCGAACCGGGCGAACGCTTCACTTTCTTTTGTCGGACAAATTTACTACACTGTTTTACATGAAATTTTTAAACAATGTGACAACAATCGTAAGGTTCAGAGTCAGAAAAGTTATTTATTTTTATTCGTATATTTATTTTTATTAATTTTTTTTTGCTTTTATTTTAAATAGCTTTTT
The DNA here is from genome assembly GCA_014170235.1 of Listronotus bonariensis. Taxonomy (NCBI): domain Eukaryota; kingdom Metazoa; phylum Arthropoda; class Insecta; order Coleoptera; family Curculionidae; genus Listronotus; species Listronotus bonariensis. Next base: position 37,214 of record JACEGR010005429.1, read on the forward strand.
ATTGTTATTTTTATTTTAAATATTTTTATTTTTTTTTTTAATAATTTACTTTTTAGACAAAGACTGTTTACTTTTTAAGAATTGTAAATAATATTTATTACTGACGTTCATAGGTGTGGACGAATTGGTAGCTACTCCTCCGCCTTGCCTTAAGTCATTATATATTATTTAGAATGTTCTTTGGTGTTAAATATTAGGTCCATTTGACGAAATAACTTTGTAACGTGTCTTTTATAATTATAAGCCCCCAATAAAATGGCCACGAAACTTTGGGATAAATGCAATAGTGGTTTTTATTTGTCTGTCCTTATCCCGCTATACTACTTTAATTTATTTTTGAAAAGGGCCCTAACAACTAAACTATGAAATTTTATTAGTTCAGTCCGCTTATTGATAACAAATAACAATTATATTTGTCTCTTACCTGTCCAACATTTTAACGCTAGCTCTTTCATATTTTTCAAGTAGTTGAGGCAAATGTGCATCGGAGTCGCAACTTGCACCCCATCCTAGTACCCTAGCTAAATCGTTACCCGTACCTAATGGAAGCACTGCTACTTGGCATTGTTTCTGAAATAAAAAACATATTTAGAAGGACACACCTATTTTTGTAATCTAGGCAAATAATGCTTAGGTATGTTAAAAGTTAGTCATTTTAACAATGATATTTGTACAAATATATAGGTTTCTTGCCAAGATCAACATTTGTTTTTTGATAAATACAGGGTGAGTTTTTCTCGATGTTTAGTACTGGAAATCGCAGAATCTACAAAGATGGTTAAATACTCCCTAACCTGTAGTTATTTAGGGTCTACTTGATACAGGGTGCTACAAATCTGTTGTGGTGATACGATATTGGAAACGGTAGGAAATACAGGGTTAGTTAAAGTAGTATAAAGTTAAGTATTTTATTGCCTAACAATATTCGGTTTTAAATATTAAAAATATATATAGACCTCTTTAAAGTTCAAAAAAAATTATCAAAAAGCTTTTTTTTAAGTTTAATTTAAAATAGTTCAGTTCTTTGGATAGTATTGCTTAAGAAAAATAAAAACAGTTTTGCAATTTGTTTTTCGGCTCTATATTTTTGAATTTTAAAACCGAATATTATTAGGCATTAAAATGCGCAACTTCCTACTACTTTAACTAACCCCGTATCTCCTACCGTTTGAAGATCGTTTGAGGGCACTTTGAATTTGTAACACCCTGTATAAGAAGATCCCAAATATCTTTAGTTTTAGAATATGTAGGTTTAAAAATGTAATAATGTAATAAAAGGGACCTTTCGAAAACATTTTAGGTTCCTCATATAAAAATCGGCGGAGAGTAATAATAAAGTGTAGAGACACCTTGAATTCACCCTGTATAATTTGAAGATATAATAAGTATTTTTTCTTGTTATTATAGGGAAAAACCCCAAAATTGAGAGTATATTGGTTTTAAAATTTAAAAAAAACCTATCTTTTTATTATGCTTAAGTAGATAATATTAACTTACAATTAAATAGCATAGTAAAAATACAATTTAAGAGCACCTCTTTTCCACCCTGTATATTTTAACTGTAACAAAATGTGTTTATATTTTTCAACAAACCTGCACACTATCAATTTAAAAAATTATTTAATTCTAACCGTTTGTTCTTCTCTTATACTCAAATATGGCATTTTTGCAGTTTTTGTATTTTGAACAACTTTATAATAATTTTATATTTTTCAACGCCACTGCTATAAGAAACATTCTTATAAAAACTAACAATTATTTAACTATTTTATATAATAACCTATGGATATTTATCAAAATATGTTTTGTAAAAGCTTTAATAAGACAGAAAATAAATTAAAACCATAAATCTTAACTTAGCAAATATCTAACTTTGAGGCTCTATAACTCTAGAAGTAGAAGCGATCGGACATTGTGCCCATAAGAACATTAAATCAGGAAGTTAAGATATCTACAACATAATAATTTTATAAAAAAATTAACCCAAAGCCACTTTCGATAAGGATTCAGTCCTTTGATGCGCTACAAAAAAGGTTACTCAATATTTTTTAATAAATTTATTTCTTTAGAATATATTCGCCATTAAGTCCAATTCAGCATTTTGGAAAATATTTGAAGCCTATTATATGGCCACCAAATTGGCGCTTGGTTTACGTGAAAGGTTTTTTCTTAAAGTAAAAAAACCTATGCAACTTAAAAATATGTCCTTTCGTCCCTGGGAAAAGAACCTTATTAAACATTGCGGTCGCGAACGGGTTAAACAATGATACTTAATATTTTTGTTTAAAATTTAATGCCTTGCTACTTGCCGAGACACAAACTTTTTTGACCGTGTTGCAACATTGTTTCCTAATTTAAATCGAGAACTATTAAATTAGGATTTTTTTTTACCAAAGAAGACTTGATGATATTGTAATTGTAATTTACCTGAGAGAAATGTAACCTTTAATTAAGAATTTTTGGGAAATTTAAAAGTGGTAAAATATACAGAATGTGCATTTTAAAAATTTAGAATCGTGGCCATTTCTAGTAAAATCAAAAAGGCAAGAAACTAAAAAGTATGCAAAATGTGTCCCCCTTTAATACCATTTATCTATGGTAATTAATATTTGAATACAACTGATACTTTAAAACTTATGACTTGTCTAATAAATTTATTGACACCCAGTATGTGTTTCCACCATCTTCAAATATTTTTTTATTGATATTTAAACTTGAATTATCATATTTAAGCGACTGCAAAATCTCGACGCTAAAAGTTACAAAATTTATAAATTTCTGTTCAGGTCCTTTTGCTTCTCCAATAAAAGAACTTCCGGTTTATTAAGAATTATATTAAAGTTTTTAATATATTTTTTGAAAGTATTTTTAGCTGTATCGTTATTTTAAAATTCATCATTTTGTTCTCTATAGATTTTTAAAATCAGAGGTTAGGTACATAAAGTGTTTTTTAAAAGTACGCTACTTAGAAAATTACTTTTATTATTTAACTAATTGGTAAAACAGTACATTTTAAATTTACTGAAATAATGAATTTATTGGATAGCTTATTAAAATTCTATTTTATAAATAGTTTTAATTTTTTGCGCTTAATGACGCGTTTAACGACGCTAGGTATTTAATATACAGGATGTTTTCTAATTGCTCTTAAAAAATTAAGGGACTTATTCCTGAACTAATTTTATACAGCGTGTACACTTAACTTCGCACCAATAAAAACTGTTTTATTACTAATTTTAGGAAAAAAGTTATTCTTTATAAAAATTCTGAATGGTCTAAACCTAAAATGCAATCATTAGATAATAATTGTTTTTCATTACTATACCGGGAATGTCATTATATATAAGTTTTGCTCGAGAAGAAAGTACTTCATTTTTCATAATGTCAAAAATTAAAAAACAAAATGTTAGGTATTAAAAATAACTTTCAAATATTCAAACTTGTTCATTGAAAAAAACTTTTTAAAATTGTTAATGCGTAAACGGTTAAAATTTAGGTTTGACATTAGTTTATATTTATTTCGAAAAGTATTATGTACAGAAAGCTTAAAAACTGTCAAAACTGCAAAAAGTCACAGAAACACTTATTATCACAAAAAAAATACTTGAAAATAAACACGTTTGCATATTTAAATAGTATTTTCAATCCTAAACATCTTTTTTGTTATAAAAATTTTCAGTATTATGAAAAATAAAGCAATTATCCTCTTGAGCAAAACTAAAATTTTTAACATACCTCGCACATTACTGCAAAAAATTATTATCTGATGATGGAATTTTAAGTTGTAGACCATGCAAAAGCTTTTATACAGAATACCTGATTTTCATAAAATTAATAACAAAAAACTTTTCCATATGGTGCGAACATAAGTAGACACGTTGTATAAAAAAATGTTTTCAAGACACAAGGTAATATATTTTTTTTTGGATTTCAATAACATTTGACCGAGTTAGTTGTGGCTTTATAGGCTTAATTTGACCCTAAGTTTATAAATATTTTTAATTCCAGTGGCGTTTCGAACACGAATATTGCTGACAAAAAATTGTACGCTCGTAACAAATATTTTTTTTACAAATTATATTTACCTTTAATTGTAAACAATTTTGTATTACAAACATTATGTTTTTGGTAAAAAATAAAAAAAAATATTTTTGCGGCAAAACGCCATTTGTATTATTGTAGTGTCGTAAATGGCGGCTTGGAAAAAGATATCCAGTTGTTTGGTCCAACTATTTTTGCCACCTGATGGACCTAATTTAAAATATGATACATAAAAACGCATTAATAAAAATGGTTTTATTATTATTTTAACATTGCCTTTTAAATTTTTTTCTTTAATTTTAGGAAGGAAAAAAAATAAAAAAATAAAGATTAAAATAAAAAACTGTTTTAGGCTCTAAATGTTTAAAATGGCTATCCAGGACACTACAGCAATAGCGTTTTGTCGGAAAATTGGTGTTTTTTTAAGTTGTTTTTTAGAAAATTTATTTCTCAAAATATTTTGTCTGTAGTACCAAATTGTTTGAAATAAAATACTTTTTTAGATTATAATAACGAGCCACCCTTGATCTATTTGAAAAAATGAGTTATGACCATGAAAAGGACTTTAAAAACTTTTACCTCGCGTGGAGAAGAGAAGAACAAGCTGTAAGAATCACCCGGTATATGTGGTACCACATAGTTAGGACATCACAAAATCGAGATATTGATTATATAATTTAATTATTAAAATATTTTAACTGTCCTGTCTGGTGTCACTGTTTAAACTTAAACAAGCCGTTATGCTAATTTTTTATAAACATTTTGAAATTTTAAAAAAATAACAACCTAATATCCATTTTATTATATATTAAAGTGGTATTTTCCTAAATAACAAAACATAAATGGATAAATCAGCTTTCCTATATACGAGCTTATCTTTTCAGAAAAACCAAAGTTTACTCGCATAAAATAAATTTTAAGCATCGCTTTCTTTAAAAGAATCAGCTTTATTTACGAAGTTTTAAACAGAATAAAACACATTGTAAACTTAAATGCCAAATGTTTACTTAGTGTTTCACGACTTTCTTAGCAATTTTGTAGCGAAGGTCGGTAAAGACTTATTAAACTCAGTCTTTGCTTCCTTTACAAAAAACATAAAAAAGTTCCTTTAATTATATTCATGGTAAAAATTAATAAAATTATTATTTAATTTTAATAAATAACTTTTAAATATGTATAGTTGGCATCGTTCTTTATGTGCGGGTTTTAAGGTCATTTAAGGTCAAAAAACAGTGGCTACCAAAATATTATGAACTTTGGCATTTGACATTTTGACTTTGACTTTTTTTTAAATACGATTTTAATATTCTTATATCAAAATTTAAAAGCCGATTTTAATGCAATTTAATTGATGTTACACATTAGGATTTAATCTTAATACAAACCTGTATTTATAGAAATTAAAAGAAAATCTTTAGCTCTGCAATTTAAATCAATAAATTACTTTATTAAACCAAGCGGAACTTAACCCCTAGAATCACTAACTTACATTTTTTAAATACGGTCCTGATATTTTAATATTGAAACTTTAAGGCCAATTTTATTTTGGATCTACAGTATGTTTTAACAGTAACTTGGACCTGTATTTTTTAGAATTCGGTAAAAATAGTAAACATTACATTTTAAACTAATACCTTAGTTTAGTAAAAAAATAATAACTTAAAAAAGATCAAATGATTTACTTATACAATAACATTTTTTACACAGAACTTGTTTTATAAGCTTTTTTCTAGTCTGGTAAATCTAACAACATGCCAAACATCTTTAATAATTTTTAGTTGTAATTTATCTTAAATATCGAAAAGGACCTAATTAAAAACAAATAATTTAATTAATGGTAAATATTTTTTTACTTAAAATTGACGATATGATGGTAAGATTCTTAGTTTGCGAAATGCAAAAAAACTTAGAAAGCTTTTGCATGCAGATTATGCGCAAATCAATCATCATACATAGTCAACAAAAATTAACCACTATTAATTTAATTATTTGTTTATGTCTTCTTCTTTGGCGTCCTGGTCATCTAAGAAAAGTTTGAAAAAATATTAAAAAATTTCAATTCCAAACCTAAATTAGATATCACCAGGACAGTTGTTAATCTAAGCGACCAAAATTTATCGGAGGATGAAATCTCCGTTTTATCCAAAGGCGGAAACTTTGCGATCACACCAAAAGAAATACCCACCAAAGACATAATATCTAATCTTGAAGCGGCAATAAGATACCTACCAGATTATAAAGCTCAGGATATCCGTACGGCAACGTCAGGAATTCTTTAAATTTGTGGTAAATTTTGTTTTCATTGGGTTTTTATAGAGCTGGGATTTATTGACTGATTAAAAAATACCTTAATTCCGGTAGGAACAGCAATGATTATTGTTGCTGAGGTAAAATAGGCTCGTGTATCTACATCCTACAAAAAGCTAAAATGCCGAAGAACCACTTAAAACCGAAGGAATTCAAAGTCATACGCGAATTAAATAAAGATAAAGACATCCTTGTTTAATCAGCTGACAAGGGTAATGCCACAGTAGTAATGAACACCGCAGATTATAAAATAAAAATCAAGGACTTACTAGACCCAATTACCTACAACGAGTTACCTCAAGACCCAACACAAAAGCTGATAAAAAAACTAAAATGTTAATTGATATTTTCAGACTTAAAAATGATGTCAAAGAGAAGATATGCAAAAGCGAAGCAGTGGCACCACCACTCTATGGTCTTCCCAAAATTCACAAGACCAACGTTCCCTTACGTCCCATAGTCAGTGCTTTTGGATCGCCGACGTACAACTTGGCCAAGCATTTAACATCGCTCCTGCAGCCATACATTGGGCAAACCGAGACGTACGTTAAAGACTCAAGTCACTTCATTGCTAAAATCAAAGACCTAAAACTTAAAGATGGAGACATATAGTAAGTTTTGATGTGTTATTGCTCTTTACAAAGGTACCCCTAAACGATGCAATGAATCATAGTAGTGCAATATTTTCATGGGACCCGAAGTTCTATGAACAAACTGAAGGAATAGCAATGGGAAGCCCACTAAGCCCAGTAGTAGCAAATTTCTTTATGGAAAAGTTTGAACAGCAAGCCTTAAGTACTGCCCCCTATAAACCAAAGGTATGGTTCCGGTATGTCGATGATACCTTTGTAATATGGAACCACGGATTCGAAAAACTTCATGAATTCTTGAACCTCATAAACAATATACATTTAATATTCAATTTACAATGGAAATTGAGGAAAATAACAAAATTGCCTTTTTAGATGTTTTGCTTACAAGAAGTTGCAAGCGGCTCAGGCATACAGTCTACAAAAACCGACTTATACTGACAAATATTTACACAGAGACTCAAGCCACCATCCTTGCCACAAGTTCGGTATTATTAAAACGCTTACCGAACGGGCAAAAAGAACTTGTGAACCTGGTGCAATGAACTCGGAATTAACACACGTAAAAAACGCGCTTATGGCCAATGGATACTCAGAGCAAAAAGTACACAAAGCATTGCATCCAAAGGATAATCGCAAAACCAAAGAGCAAAGTCCACCAACGGCAAGAGCCTTCTTACCATACATTCCAAGGGTAACGGATAGAATAGGTCGCCTACTAGAAAAGGAAAATAATAAAACTATATATAAACCTACAAGAAAAGTAAAAGAGTGTTTAAGATCGCCCAAGGACAAAGGGACCCCTGGCGTGCCTAGTAGATTATCGGATACCGTGTACATGTGGCAGTGTGTATATCGGAACGACTAAGAGATCGATCAACACAAGAATTAAAGAACATAAAGCTAACTGCCGTCTGGGACAGACTGATAAACCAGCCGTAGCGAGCACACTTTTTCAGGTACAGAGCACCCCATAAAGTTTTAAAGTACCCAGGTTCTTGCTACACAAACATACCCTCAACAAAGCAGAAGAGTCGATAAAGATTAATAAAACGTGGATACCAATTCTCAAAACCACAAAAAATAGCACAACGGCAGGAACAACAACTGTGCAACGACCAACCGGAATAGGCCCTGCACACCCAAGCTGCCTATAAATACTCACTGCGTCCGCGCCGGGACACAGTACGCAAGTAGTCTAGTAGAAACCTTCTGAGGATGCCAACCACTCGCGTTGGCGAAACGTCAAGGATAAAAATCTAAAGCGACGGCCGAATAGCCCAAAAACTTAAGTTTAGCAAAATATGGCCGCAAAAGCCTTACACAGTGTAATACTTAATAGTTATTTTATGTTTTTAGACCAATAATTGATGTTTTTAATTTTTCATAGTGGGCCATGATATACACATAACAAAAATAAGGTAAGCCCTTAGTTTAAAATTTGTTTAAATTTTACAGCAATTTAAAAGTTTTAACTTCTCGCCCAAGTCTGTTCACATATTAATTATTTAAAAACTAAACATTTTAGATCAGCGCCACCGTGTTTATACTTAAAACAGTGTCCAAAATCAGCATGTGTTCATAATTTTTAGAAAACTATGCGATTTAAAATATTACAACAGAAAATCATGTATAAAACTGGTACCTTCAAAATTTATAAACTTCAGTACCTATTAATTTTGGTTACAGTATTATACACGGTTTTCTACTATTTTGTTTTAAATCGATTATTTTTCTAAAAATACGGGTACATACTGATTTTGGACACAGTGGCGCTGATCCAAATTGTTCAGTTTTTAATTAATTAATAGGTGAATAGACTTAAGGAACTAAGGGGTCAATAGGGGTGCTGGTCGAGGTAAGGTAGATAAAACTTTAATATTGCTGTAAAATTTAAACAAATAATGAAGAATGCGGGCCTACTTTATTTTTTTGTTATGAAGTCTATATCATAGCCCACTAAGCGAAATTTAATTTTAAAATTCAAAACATCAATTAAGGGCCCATTAATATAAAATAACTATTAGGTATTATACATATCATACATACTTTAAAAAGCTTTTATCCGTTATAATTTAATGAATAAAAAATATACAGGGTGTTTATTAAAGAAATCATATGTTTGGTTCATATATCGAAAAATATAAAAAATTAAAAAATCTAACTACACTACTGGATGCTACGTAAAAAATCTACTAATATAACTTTTTACTTTTGTTCTAAGTTAGAAGACAACTGAAATACGAGAGGGCCCGAAAATAAAAAAATATATAATTTTGTCCTGTATGTCAGAAACGAAGAGGGCCATGAAAAATATTTTAGTGTCATCTTTTGTTTTATTAAAAAGTAGCAACTAGTCGCCAAAACCGCAAGTCTCTATCTCTAATAATAACCAAGATACCCTGCAGTTGCAACAAAATTGGGACACCCTGTACATAAAAACTCTCCAAATTAAATTCCACTATATTGTTTTATTTATTTAATCTTGAGACTTTATAAATAAAAAATAATTAATATTTTATAAATAAAAAGTAATCTATAAAAGTACTAGAAGAATTAGTTAAATTATTTGAACTTAGTTTATAAAAACTGCAACTAGCGGTATATGAAAAAATAATATTCTAATTTGAAAGAAATAACAAATTTAAAAGAAATAATGCAAACCAGTGATAATACTTATTTGATAAACTTAAACAAAATATTATTTGGCTTTTCTCCAGAAAAAAATTAACAGGTTTATTTAACATTTTAATAATTAACTATTAAGTTACTTACAATACAAAGGTTTCAATCTATAAACATCTATATAAGTAAATATTTTATTATTTTATTTATTTTAAAGTAATCATAACTTTTATTATATTGTGTAAGAGCAGAATACTTCTTCATAATGTATAAAAGTTGTTAACTTTCTTAAAATGTTAAATAAACTTTTTAATTTTATTCTGCAGAAAAGCCAAATAATATTTTGTTTAAATTTAATATTCTAGAAAACAAATAAAGCATAAAATACTAATTTGTTAACTTTTACCGTCGCTATTGGGATCAAACAATTGTAATAGTCATTACAAAATTCGGCAATAATTACTGACTCTATCTGAACATTAATAACTTGTTTCTTTTATCTTTTACAATAGCCTTTTTTGAAATAAAATCCTAAGCTCTGTTTTAATTTAAATAAAGCGCTAATCTATAAAATACAATATTTTTAAAAGCATCCATCAAGTAGTATTCCTCCAATTAAATCATTAGTATTTGACTTTCGTGTGTCTTTTTTCGAATAAGATCGTACTTAGGGGTATAATCTTTTGCAGCATTTTTAAACTAACTTAATGTGCTTTAGCTACTTTTTCTATATTTATAGGATATCTTCTTTTTCCTTCTCAAAATTAATAATAGAACTTAAAAGCATTCTTTGGTTTAAAGATAAAGAAATTCACAGGAAAACCTTATATTATTCGTAACTTTAAATCTGAACTTTCAAACTGACATTATATGTTATCCATTAATCAAAGTTCTTTTATTATAATAGTTGTTATATAGAACTACTGATATTTATTATTTTATCTCTTTTTTGTATGTTAACCCCTTTATAAATCTATTTCATTTATTTTACGCATTTTATTTAAAAGGTGTAATTAAACGAGTTAAAATAGAATGTAACTACAAAAGATTGTCCTTGATTAATTAATACACTCGCACGATAAGACCGATGCCGACAAGACTGGTTACGCAAGTAGGTATTGGAATATCGGCCAGTAAAGCATCAAAAAGAATGTATATGACTAATCCAATCAGAAATGTTTACATACGGATATTTACGTTAAATTTCTTCTTTTCCTCACATTGCCTATGTGTCAAGATATTTAGCTCAACCGGTATGCATTTTTTAGTAAATATGCAATATATTTAAAAATGAGTTATAAAGAGCTACTAGTTAAAACCAATTACCAACTATATGAACTTTCAAAAATTATAAGAAAGATGTAGTTTTTTTAAATATCTAATACTGCCAGTTGTAGTATGTATAGGTTTCAATAAACATTTTTATTCATACACATAATGTACATTTTTAAATGTTGTATGCTTACAAGAACAAAGATATTTGCAATAAATTGTATTTATTTTTATTTTAAACCTAGAACTTAAATAAAACTACAAATATTGATTTTAAAAATATTATGGTTGAAATCAACAAGTTTTTTTTTCTTTTTGTTAGCTATGTTAGCATACTCTGCTCCCGTGCTCTGTAACTTGATAGAAGGATAAAATAGATCGAAAAGATGTGTCCCTTTTATTTATTGTTTGAATCATTCCCTCTAATTAGTACATAAATCTTTGTCCAAGAAAAACTGACCACTGGACCTGAAAACGTTGGATTCTTTAATTGAACGTGCACACATTATGGAAAAATGCACTTGTCATTTCTTAAAATATTATGAATTTGTTTTTTTACTTACATTTTATATTTTTTATTTATTTGGCATATTTATTTATATTTTAATCAATGTAAATGGCAGTAATAAAGGAAACAGAGGGCTACAAAAAAAAACATTTTTACAGTTTTGAGCGTGGCAATTTGTTTATTTTAAAGAAAATAATTAAAGGATACCGAAAAAAACAATCCGATACAATTCGAAGAATTTCCACAAGCCAAAATAATATTATTTTTTTTTACATATTTAAAAATCTATAGCCGCTTTATCCACCGATAAAAATATATACATAGTATAACTTTTTTTTGTATTATCTAAGCTTTGCAAGCCAATATGTCTCTTTGACGCTCGAGTAAATCCCCATTAAGCATCGTGGGCTTCCCTACTATATTGCACGCTCCTCAAAATTGCTTTAGTGTTTTTTTTGTGTAAGTTGAAAAATAATGTAACTTCAAAATTTTTTTTTTTAAATATGTAAGTCCTCAACAATAAACTAAAACTTAAATAGCATGATTATCAATTTCTTACGTTTGGAGCCAAAAAATTAGTTGTAAATTTATCAAATATTGCTCGGAAAACATTTTTTTATGGGTTAACACTTTCTTTACTAATTTTTTGTGGTTTGCTTAACAAATTAAAAAAAAAACACTTTATCCCTAAAATTGTGTTTTGATTACTTCTACCGGAGAACCAGTTCGTCATAGACAAACGACACGGTTTGAACGTGGAGTACACCAATTGTTACACACCAGTGGCCGAGATATGGCAACACCGCATTTTTATTAAAATTTGGCAACAGTGTCAATACCACTGATCAAATAAAAATGCCTAAAAACCTCAAATACCAAATTAAGTAATTTCAGCTATAACTAATAAAGACAGAGGTTTGCAATTTAGATCCATTCCAAATTTGTGCTGCCCAATTTAATGCAATAAAAATAAATTGGACGTTTCATAAAAAGAAAAAAATAAACAAATGAAGCACAAGAGTAGAAAATCTAACAACATATTCACAAAACACCTAAAATATTTAAAATGGTTAATGTAGCTTTAGCGGTTTTACAGATATTGCAAATTAAATCTATTTACTTAATTTTAACCAGAACATACCTTTACATTTTTTAATATTGTAGTAGTAATTTAAGGTTCTTTTGTTAGAAAATTAAATTGCCAGACTGTGACACAGTGATGGTACGCCAACGAAAATGGACATAAACTATGGTCTTTTCATTTTATAAAGCCAGTTAAGACAAATTAATTTTATCCACAATCGCATTCCATTCACCGGGAATAGTGCGGTATCATATAATTAATTTACGTGAAACCATATTGGTGTTAGGTTAATGCAAATTTAATTGGGTCATTCAACTTTTATTTGTCCCAGCATGAAATTACTCTGTCTCTGGTAAAAAACAGAAAATATATATAAATTTAAGTGCTTTATAAGTCACTTTTTTATTATTTTTAATTTAAACAAGTCCCTTGCTAATAGTAATTGTTAATATTTCTTCAATTTATGGCTTTTTCATTAGTTCTTTAAGTGATTCAAAGTGATGTGTTTTATAAGTTTACTCTTGGTCCCCATGCAACAATAGTATTTATAACTTCATATTACTAAAAACGCTTCTATTTAAATAACTGTAATTTTAAAAATTAATATATGAGTATACTACTTGCTATAAAAAAATATGCTATGTTATTTTGAATTATTAGGTTTGGCACTTTTTTTTAAATATAGAGAAACTGCAGCATATTTGGAATACCAGTTTGTTTTTTAAAATAAAATGAAATAAAAAAGATGACTTGATAAAAAACATTTTTTATTTGAAAAACTTTATATTTATCACTATCAAATAGAACAAAATCCAAAACCTTTATAAAAGATCAAAAATAATCACAAACTAGCACTTATATTAATTGATTCAAAGTGCAGGTAATTTGGAATATAACATTAGGTGGATTCCAAATTATATTCACATTTTTTATAAACATACTGCTATCACTTTATCTTAAAGCTAATATGTTTCAGCAGCGGCCATTTCCTTCTTTTTCCACCCGTCTCTCTTTTTGTATTCTTGACCACCATCTCAAGTTCATCATAACTAAAAAAACATACACCCATTAGTATTCCAAAGTAGCAACACACCATCCTAACCTAAATTGGCATTTTAAATTTAAAATTTTAGAAATATTTATAAAATCAAAGTTAAATCATAAACTTAAAAAGTCACTTTACAGATTGAATAATTACACTAAATATTTTACCTATTGCAGTAAATAATATCATGGGTTGCATACTTACCATAAAGGTTTCAAATCTGTATTTTCGTTTCGTCGGGGCTAGTAGCCGGAATCTTAAAATGGCGTCCTGTTTTAAATGGTTGGTGGCTTAGTGTGCCTTTCGACGTTATGTTTATGAGAAAAAGACATATATGGCCCTAATAGTTATTTCGATATCCAAGTATTCCAAATTACCGGCAGTATTCCAAATATGCTGCAGTTCATCTACCTATATTTGGTCCCAGGAAAAGTCTGTCGCAACGTAGGTCCGTCGAACAACCACGATATATTTTAAAATCAAAATATAAATGGCGTACTGTGTACATTGTCGGTAAGTCGGTATTCTTCCTTAATGACTACGACCATTCGTCATTTTTTCTATTAAAACTGCGGCCTCAAAAAAGAGTAGTTGGCTTTAATATGTGTCCGTCGTACAACCAGAAGAATTACGTAAGTAATTAATATTTTTAATAAACTATGGTGTTTTAGATCGTAATAAATCTAAAATTGACTGTTCAACAAAAATTGTTAAAAAAAATTCAGCTTTTTTAAACAGTTTAAGGTTTAAAAAATTCAAAAAATGTCCGTCGGACCCAGTATCTTGGAAAACCAGTCCGTTGACTAGACTAACTGGGGTAAGGAATTAATAAATTAGGCTGTTTTGGATAGCATTAGATCTAAATTTTACTGTAAGCATAAAAAAACAAAACCAAAAATTAACCATATTCTATCGGACAGTTTAAAGTTTAAAAAATATTCGTCGGATAACCAGTCTTTTGAAAAATCAGTCACTTGTATAACTAAACTGTTGTTCGCAGGACAATTTTATTGTCCTTGGGATATGGTCATATGGCTTAATGATTGACAAGTTATTTAGCTCTGTTAGTTGTGGCATTTTATGCCGCTTGTTTTGGGTTCGAATTTTGTAGACATGAGACGTACCTAATGTAGATGTTTCTGGTTTTATTGTTAAAACTGTTTAAAGTGCTCTGCTTATTATAGATAACACTTATTTGCTTTTATTTAAATAAATAAATATTACAAAAAATATATTAAAATGTAAAAAACAACTGGGACAAAAAATTGATTGACCCATTTATTATTATTGTCGATTTAAACGTAAAAATTAATACAACACAACAATTTAATGTTACAATAATAAATGAAATACCAGAAATTTTATATAAAAGTTGCTATAACAGACAAAAAAAAATTCTTTGCTATCATGTCTTATAATGGTATAAAAAGTAATGGATTTAATTAAGAGTTGTTCCTAATCTACAAAAAAAAAAAATCCCTAACATAACAGTTTTTGTACACTACTTTTTACTATGATAATGGTTTTTCGGACAAATTAAGAATTTCCTAAAGCAAGTTAATTTCCTTCAAAATACGAATTTTTAGGGTACCACTTTTGTAACCTGTCCTGTTCCTGTATGTCCCTTTATCATATTCTGGGGTTCTGTCCCCTGTTATCGAAACCTGAAAAGGTACCGCTTTATTTCCATTTTAGAGTGTTGTTTATTGGTCTGTAACAAAGATTTTTTGAAATATTGCACACAAATTTAAAAAAAAAAACCTTTCCTATTTTTAAAGTAAATTATTATTTTTAATATCGCTGATTTTGCGTATATTTTAAGCCGTTTTAACCCTTTTGTTTACCTATAATGTGCCCCATAACTTTTATATAACAAATAACAGTAATCTTCTGAAAACATTAAAACGGCATATTTTTAGTCGGTGGGTGTAGGACTTTGCAGATTCAGTCCTGTCTTTGTTGGACATTACATTAAGATCTGTGTAATTAACTATTAATAATAGTCATTACACCACCGGTTAATTTCCTGTATTGACTTGTCATGCAGACAAAAAAACTTACTCTATATGCCAAACACTAATTTACAAATAAAAGCCAATTTTTTGTTGTTAATACGGTCTAAAACATCTTAAAAACATTACATTTTTTGCTAAGCGGTGACGTCATATACATCATGCGTTTAACCGTGTTTAAATACATCGCGAACAATGGTTTAACAACAATATAGTTTATCTTTGTCGTGCAGGTGTACGCACTGAACTCGTTAAAAACTTTGTTTCGGCCATTTTTTGTAAACTTTTAACATGGATGTAAAATGACAACTGAAACATTTTTATATTCGGTGTAAACTAAAGTCCATATTAACCCTAAAAAATTAAAATCATAATCATAACCCAATAGCTTATTGCGCTGTGACGCAACGGTTTAAAAGCCTATACATTTTCTTGATTCTCATGTTTATATCGTCATTTTCGAATACGGTTTAAACTACTTCGACGAATACGGTTACCAAGAAAATTTGACTTAAGTTATAGCTTATTACTCTACTCAAGCTAGATATCCGAGTTTACAAAAATTTGCAATAAATTAAAAAATTGGTAGGATCGTTTAAAACATCAATATAAATAAAATTAAAAGTCGTTATTGATCCGACTCGAGGAAAACTTTTACTATGGGTCAAATGTCACAAATACGGGTTCTTTACGAATTTCAGCAAAACGATAAGTTTTGTCATAAAATTAACCAACACAAAAATTGTAAATCAGGAATTATCTAGAAAAATGTCATTATACTTTTTTTCTAAGAACCACTGTTTTTGAGATATAACGATTTGAAAAGTTAAAACAGTTATAATATGCACATGTTTCCCCGCCACTTTTGAGGTAGAGTAGTTGTCGCATTTTTATAACGTGTTTTCCCCGGTAAGCCTATTTCACGAGTCTGTTGTAATTCTGTTTAGTTTGAAGCAATTAAGTAATAGGCAGCAAGGTATTGGCGAGGGTTAAAAATAATAAAAGTGATAAAAGCGGTGTAAATTAAAAAAGGCAAATTTATCCCTCTGGTTACATTTCTAATGTTTCTGCTTCCTCTTCTTTTCTTTCTTCTTCTTCATCATGGGTGCGTGTTAATTACCCCAATATCAACTTTGTTTGGCATATTAAAAAGTTATATACGTTACTAGTTTTAACTTTTTCTATTAAAAAACCGTTTGGCATCATCAGTATAATATAGGACTAGGTGTTTGGCATTCATTTCTCGTTAAAATTAAAAAGTCTTTTCAAATTTGTGACATAACTAAATTACGCGTTTGGCATCAAAGCTTTATTTTAACTTATTTTCACTTTTAGTCCTCCTCTACAATACACTACACTACACTTGCCAAAGAAAGCTATAGACACATCGCATGTCTCCTCATTAAAATTAGATGAATCTTTAATTGTTGGTGATTGAACATTGGAGCACGGCTTGTGTTGACAATTAGTACATACGAACGAACAAAACAAAAAGTATATAAATATACAGTGACCGACAAAATGTTCGCAACATATGGGAAATTTTTTATTAAGGAATATTTCGTTTTTTTTCTGGCGATCGCCTCTGCATGTTCGATAACCTAAAAAAACATTCTGTATTTTTTAACAAATTTTGATTCTGTATTAAATTCCACATTAAAAATGTATAACACACTATACATAAATTATTGCGATTTTATGTATGCTCATATACTCACTAAAGATAAAAGTAAAGAAATAATATAATATTTTTTATAATTATTTTTAAATATTTCTGACAACGTCACAGTGACAAAAAATATGGTATCATGTAATTAAGAACCTTTCGTTGGAAGAACTACAAACCGGTATGTCAGCAATTTAGTCTATTTTAGACACATATTTAGTTAATTGCACTAAAAATCAGCAATACGTCAATTATGACTGGTTTTAAGGTTAAATAAGTAAATATGTATTAAGATAAAAACAATAAATTAAAAATTATTTAAAAGAATTAAATCGCAAATAAGATTATCTTTCTTTAGTTTTATTGGTTAATCAGTATAACAGCATAATGTTAATATCTCAAAAACAAGCAATAATTGATGTATAGTATGGTAAACATTTTCAATGTAGAATTTAATACAGAGTCAAAATTTGTTAAAATATACAGGGTGAATCATTTAAAAAACCATCTTGACTGTTTTTGAGACACCTTGTATATAAACTGGTACTGTCAATAAAAACAGTGTATCCAAATAAACATTCCTTGTTTTAAGTTTATTTTTGTATATTGTACAAGGGCGAAGTTATTTTGTGTATAAATAGAGTTGTGACACCTTCTATGTCATGTAAATAGCGGTATGGCGGGGAAAAAAATCAAATTGCAATCACGAAAATTGAGGTTCGTTTACAAAGTATTTGAAAAAACTATAGGAGAAAAAGTTAGAATTTAATTTAATCCCCGAATACAAAGTTTAACGCATGTATTTTAAAAAAATTCGTCATTGTTTTTATATTTTCTAACAGAGTTTAAATGTAACATTTTATTTACCAAACTAGCTTGAATAAACTAAACTTTATTTGTTTAAGTCCAATTAACAAATAATTTTTTGTTTTTTTGACAACTAGAGCAAACAATAAAAAAAAATAGATTTTCGCCAGTACACCCGGTGTTGAAATGGTTTATTTATAAAAATCTCTTTAATATTTTACCAACAAAAATAGTTACAAATGGTAATAGTAATTTAGGTAACAAGTGCATAAAGTGATCCTTTTTTTACAAATGGGAAGTTTGACAGCACCAGCTTTTAGGCAAGTGCGGCAATCCCATGAGTAAAAAAACTTTATTCATATGTTACATACTATATTTTTTTACGATCGTTTAAAAATTCCCAAATTACTATTTTATACATGTCTTATTTCTTAAAACTTATTAATTTTAATTTTTGCAGCACAGCCATATATAGTATTGCAACAAAAAAATCATAGCCTCCTTATTTTTCCAAGAAATCCTCTTCATAACTATGCACTTGTGATTTAATTTTAAAAAATTGTATGTACTTACTTTTGTAGGAATAATACTAAAACAGTATAAATTTCTTTTTCATTCCTTAGTCATCAAAATTTATTACTACCATTAATTTTCAATAATTTCTATTAAATTTATTCGCAAACTGTCAAATTTTAAAACTAGTGACACATGAACTAAAAGAAATAATGACGAAATTACAGGTAACTTGACTGTTTGGTTCACTTGATATCGCGTTTACTGTTACATTGCATAAATTGATATTTAGGCATTAAAACAAAACACTTATTCAAAGGGTGAAAAAAGCTTTAAAGTGTTAAAAAACTACTTTTTTAACACTTTATATAGTGTACTAGAATAAAGTACTTTATCTTTATGTTAACGATTAAAAAAACGTATTTTTTTTTAAAGATCGTGGAAAATATTTATTAATTCTAATCATGTTTTACTCATAACTGAACACGAGTTATCACATATGTGCAATAACAATAATAAAGTAAAGGATAATTTTAGGTTTATGCACAAAATGTGAAAACTCATCTTTAGTTATAAGTGGAAAATGATTGGGATCAATAAATTTTACCATTTGTTAACATTTTAACGGTTTTCGTTTGGTAAAATATTAAAAGGATTTTTAGAAATAAACCATTGCACACCGGATGTACTGGCGGAAACCTATTGTTTTCACTAGTTGTAAAAAAACATGTTTTATTTTAACCTAAACAAAATGAAGTTTAGGTTAATAACGCCTAGTTTGGTAAATAAAATGCTACATCTAAACTTTGTTAAAAAATATTTTAAAAAATAGCAAATTTACTTTTTTTTTAATATATTCTTTAAATTTTGAATTCGGGGCTAAATTAAATTCTAGGCACTTTTTATTCTTAAAGCTTTCGGACCTAACCTCACTTTTCGTGATATTAATTTGTTTTTTTTTATTTTCCGCCATATCCCTGTTTACATGACATATGTCAAAACGGATTTGTAGGTTATAGGGCATGCAAAGGCGATCGCAAAAAATCGGAATATAAATTTTAATAAAATGTTTTCCATATGTTGCGAACATTTTGCCGGATACTGAAATTTAAAGATTTTTAAATAAATTAATGATCAAAAAATATTTAAGTTCAGGACTGAACATCACTATGTGCATATCAAAATTTATTTAGCGCGTAGTTTTAGTGGTTTATTTTTACCCCACCTTTTCATATTAATAATATTTTATATGTGTAACATACCCGGAAAAACAGAATATATATTTTTTTGTATTACAGCTTTGGTGGTGTATGACCGGGTATTATAAAAGTGTTGGTAAATAAATCTTGATTAAACTGAAAATTAAAAATTTAAAATAAACGCAAAATTTCTAATTTCTTTTTAAAACGCTTCTTTATCTTAAGTTTAAGTACTGAAGTACCGATTACGAAATCTCAGGTTTAAATATACGTTAAACGGATTTAAAAGTTTTAATCTTTAGTTAAATCCTAAGATATATTTACCGACACTTTTACTATGTACGTGGTGTACTTATACATGAAGACGATTACAATCAACTCTTTGAATCGTTAAATTTCAAGATGGTGGTAGCTGCATAATTACCTAGTGGTACAATTTTTGTTTAAGCTAATTTTATGATTAAACTTGCCGTTTCGCTGAAAATCTTAAAAAACCAGTTTTTGTGACGTTTGACTCCGAGTAATTTTTTGTTGGGTCGGATCAATAAGGACTCTTGACATTTTATTTATAATGGTGTTTTAAACAGTCCTAAAAATGTTCAGCCTGTTGCGAATTTTTGTAACTTAAGTTCCATTTTTTGGTCTAAATTGGCCGGACTATAAATAATAAATTAATTCATCTATAAAAATGCTACCTGTATTGTGGTAATGAGGCTAACTGAGCTATAAAAGTAATGTTATAAATTTTTTGTTAAAGTGTTTTCTCAATTTAAAGTGCCGAAGTATATGTGGTTATAGAGAAAAGTGCAGCGGTGGCTAAGAGATATATGGCAGAATTCACGGAAATTTGCAAAAAACTATTGAACCAAATATAAGCGAGTCGCAATAAATTTTCATGCACTTTAACTTCAACAAAAAAAAATTTGCTTATGCATTTTTAACCAGTATTTAAGCAACCAACGTAGGGTACCGAACAGAAATCGCCAATATATTTTAGCGACATGTGGTATTCTCTGCATAATAGGCAACACATGTTATGTGCCGTAGTTATATATATATATATATATATATATATATATATATATAGATATATATATATATATATATATATATATATATATATATATATATATATATATATAGATGTATATAATATATATATATATACATATATATATATATATATATATATATATATATATATATATATATAATAATAATATATATATATATATATATATATATATATATATATATATATATATATATATATATATATATATATATATACGGCACAAAACTTAAGGAGATAATTTTTATGTATTTTTATTAAAGTAGGGTTTTATAAACATATTATGTCCGAGCTTACTTTATTTCAAATACAGGGCATTAAAGTTTTTAAGGAAGTCGTAATGTTTTAAATATTTTAAAAACCCCTATAACCAATTAGATTGCATTTGGTACACATATTTAATATAATAGAAGACTTGCAAACCTTCACCTAGGTTAAGGTTATTAAGTCCAGTGGCGTCTCAGCAGCACCATAGCCATAAGTGGTAGGATGTCAACATGTAGGTTATATAACCCTAGGGTTATTTAACCGTAACCATGCGTTTACCAGTCACAAAAATATTTTTGAAAACAAGCGGTTTTAAGGTCATAAATCATAAGCAAAATATTTCCTACTCAATAAATTTATGTTTATTACACATTAATTTACATAATTATCGTAAAACATTCGTTTACTGCCTTTTCTTTCCGTAAAAAAACTTTAAAAGGTAAACAATACGTCAGAAATTGACCAAAAAAATCATTTTTAAGTCCATAAGCTGCCTATTCATTTTTTTCAGTCAAATCTAACCGCATACCTACACCTTCCTGTTATATTATACTGAAAAAAAATAAATAAGCAAGTTACGTCATAGAAATCTAGTTTACTTTAAAATAATTTTTTGTCAATTTCTGACGTATTTTTACCTGTGGATTTAACAAAAAAAAACAGTAAACAAATGTTTTCCGATAATTATGTAAGGTAATGTGTAATATACATTAATTTATTAAGTGAGAAATATTTTGCTTATGATTTATAACCCAAAAACCGTTTATTTTCAAAAATATTTTTGTGATTGGTAAACGCATGGTTAAGGTTAAAAAACCTTAGGGTTATATAACCTACATGCTAGCATCATACCCTGATTATTAAAAAAAATTCGGCAACTGATTTTTTATGAAGTTTTAACTTTTCTTCCGATTAAGCAATCAAAAATACAAATTTTTATTCTCTTGTATTTTTAAAACACTTAAATTTCTTCTTAAAAGTACCCAGAGACAACATGACATAAAAAACAAAAATAAAAAATAAACAGTTATTTGTCTTAAAATAAATGATCAGTTGTGTATTTTATTAAAAATCATAATTTTTCTACTAAGATAAAATAAATTGTTCATATTTTATTTTTTTATTTTATTTGATTTTTTAAGGATACTTTTTTGAATAACATAAAGTGGCTTCAAGTTTTTTTATCTAGAAAACGAAGCTGAACACAAAGAAAATACAAGGTTGTATTTTTAATTATCCAATCGGAAAAAAAAATATAAAAAAACTTTATAAGAAGTCAGTGGCGTACGTTTTTTATTAATAATATTGGCTGTAATACCTACTAAGACGCCACCGGACTAAAGGAAAAGCTTTAAATGCATCCTATTACATTAAATAATTGTACCAAATTTCATTTAAATCAGTTGAAGGGTTTTGTTAAATATTAGAAAACTAACAATTTTTTAAAACTTTAACTTCTTTTATCTCAGAAATAAAGCAAGTTAAGGACATACCTTTACAAAACCTATTTTAATAAAAAGACATAAGCAATTACCACCTTAAGTTTCGTACTGTACTTGGGAAGCACCCTGTATATGCATCTTTCTGGCCATGTTGCGCCATTGCATATTAAGTTTACAACTTGATACTTAAATTTTAATTTATATCAATTAATGTCTGCAAATTAAATAAATCAGTCTAGCACTTTTTAGTAGATTAACAAATTTAAATAATTTTCCATAAAAATTAAAAATTAAATGAATAATTACTAATGATCCTCGTGAAGCAGCGACACGTGTCCGCGTTTTCGCGCAAATCATAATTTTGCAAAAACACTTGCCTTTTTTAATAATTTAAGGCATCTAAATTTTTGCACTAAAAAAATTACTGACTATAGTTTTTTAAAAAATATAGATTATTTTGCAAACTTTGGTTTTTGTCAATATTGTGTGATAAAATTCACGAAAACATACAAGTGGAGTAGCAATTTTTTTCTGGGGTGGGGGAACCACAAAATATAAAGCGATTCTTATTAGCGTTTCTACTATATCCGATAAAGCAAAAGTTTATGTTAGTTAAAGAAATATTAAAAATTAAAAACGTTAAAGCAGAGTTAAAATTTCTTAAGAGGGCTACTTAAATCGACTATTCGATTTTAATCTATAGCATCTAATAACATATTTTCGTAGCTTCATAGTTTAAAAATAATACCCTGAAACGGTTTTTAAAAATGTTTATTTTTCAAAAATGTATGAGTTATTAAAAATATTGAGTACTTTTTTGTAAATTACAATATAACAGCGAATGATTACTGAAGTTCGATGAAAATCGGTTTGTGTGAAATAGTAGAGAATCAAAAAAAAAAAAAAAAAAAAGTGAAAAAACGCTTGCTTATTAATAGTTATTTATTACAATAAATGGAAATTTAGCTAACTTTGTGATGTAAAGAATTTTGTTTATATGAAAATAGTCGTTAATCTATTAACTAAATAATGGCCCAAGAAAATTTTGGTGCCCTCTTACCACAGAAAGATATAGACGCTTTAATGCGCCAAAGTCCGGTTTTATTTAGTCAAATTATCGATTTAATTTAGCGCTGTGTCTTACCACAGCTATAGTTATTCTATCCGTGGACTTACTGTATATTTTTAAAGCGAGCTTTTAGTTTTAAATGGGTTATCGATCCATGATATGCAATGATGTGGCTATTTAGTGCTGCAAAGCTGAAATTAAAATGCAAAAATAGGATCTCAATTGACAATTAAAAATCTGATTCAAGAGGATGATTTTGACGAATTTCAATATCTCAAAAACCAACGATTTACAGGGTGGGCCAACCACATACGTCCAAACTTTAAGGGCTAATTCTACACTAAAAAAATATGAAAAAAACTTCAAAATGTGTCCTAAACGTCTTAGTTTCTGAACTCCAGGGTGCTAAAAATTTTAAAAAAATTGTGTTTTGTATACATTGTGGTTCAAAAATAAGCAACGAATATCAACCTACTTTTTTGCTTTTTATTTATTTTCAAGAGTAAACTCGATAACTCTTGACCTAAGGTAAAGGACATAGTATTTGAAACAAATTTAGAATTTCATGCAGATTTTAAAAATGTAATGACAAATATGTATTTTAAAAGTTGTTAATAAATTTTTATTTTGGGCTAGCTCGTATACATAATTTTACCATGAAAAAAACCTTTGCCAAAAATATGGGTTGTCGAGTTTAGGCGGTTTTTTTAAGAACAACTGAATTGTAATTTAATTTGTTTTAACCCCGGCGACCTCACTGTATAAACTTTCTTTTATAAAATTTGCTCCTATATGGGTACCCTTAATTTTTCAACTACACACAGTGTCACCCAGGATAGTTGTTAAAAGCAGTCAAATGGATCAAAAGTTTTTGAATTTTAAACCAAAATTTGAAAAAACTAGTTGCATGGTCCATAACTAATAAATACAAAATTGTAATCAATTGATATTATACAGGGCGAATTATAACTAAAAATATGAAAAATTTTCAGGAACTAACGACTTTTATTTTAAAAAATAAACCAAATTTTATAAATAAATGTTCTACATAATTGAATTTTATGTCAAAATTTGAAGTTAAAGCATAAGAGTGAAAAAAAATGTAATTGTTAATTTTTTCATTAGGCATTACAACTTATATTATAATGGGCAAGAGGGAGCAAAACTTAAAAAAAATAATTTTAAACATTTTTTAAAATTTGATGCATTAAGTGTGATTGTGTGCACAGTATTTTAAAAACTGTTAATGCATAATATAAAAAATTGACAAAAATATTTTTTTACTTTTATTTTTTAACTAAAAATTTTTACAAAAGTTTAATTTCCTACAACATTTATAAAATGTTGTCATTTTTTAAAAACAAAGGTACCCACTTTACCTAAGCCATTTTAAATATTTTTAGTTATAACTCACCCTGTATAAAACCAATTGGAGTAGAAGCTTAAAAAATATGATTTTTCTTCAAGAGTAAACTACCTTTATTTTTAATTTTTAGGCAAAATGTGATAAGAAAAATTTATTTAGGATATTGTTTGTAATCGACCACCACAATAATACTAAATTTTATTAAACTCCATAATTTGACGAAAATCCCTTGATTACATTCTTTTACAGCTGAAAAATTGTGTTGTGTAGAAATTTGGAGAAAGCAGATTTTATAAAGCAGATTATAAAAGTTTTAAGGTTATTTTGTTATAAAAATTTAAAATAATAAATTTTTGATAACTCCAAAATCAGTTTTATAAATCTTTTTGATACCCCTAGTAAAATTAATAACGGTATTTAAAATTCTATTCTCAATACATTTTCTTTATGACATTTTGCTTAAAAATAAAAAATAAGGGTAGTTTACTTTTGAAAAAAATCATGTTTCTTAAGTTTGTTTGAACCCTGTATACAAAATCAACATTTTTTCTTCGTGAATCCAATTTTTTTTACAAGCAAAAATTTTATGAAGAATGACTTATTTACAAAAATTCTTGGTCCATTTGTTCTCTTGTTAACACCATTTGTGGACAGTCTGTATATCACCAATCAAAATAAAATATTGTATTTATCAGTTTTGGACCATAATACTTTATAAGACAATGTTTATCATTGAATAACGTTTACTGCATAAAAACTTGGCTTAATTTAAAGATGGTGTAGAGATTAAAAACAAGTTGAAAAATTCAGAATAGTCACAGCCATCTAATAGAATGGAATGTTAGGAAGTAGACTATTGACAATTTACTTAAATTTTTAAGATTTGATAATTCCCTTTTTTGCCACAATTTTACAAAAGTCGACCATAGTGCGACGGTGGCTCGTTAGCATATTCTAAAAGAGCATTTTATGTTTTACTGAAAGAATCATTAGGGCAATTTTTATTTTAAAAATTAGGTGTTTTAATTTATAAATAGCAATTATGTAAAACAACAACAAATACCTAATTTAAAAAACGTTTAACACCCTGTTTTTTAAGAATGAAAAATTTACGGATCCATGTTTATACAGTGTGTTTCAGGATAGGTGTTGGACCTTTGACCTTAGAATAGGGCCGGGATAACCCATGTACTGAAACCGATCGGCCTATTGTCTTTTTACGTCTGGATGATGTCAGCCAGACGGAACCTACAGCTTAACGTGATTCCAAACCACGGCCCTATGAGCGACCACTTAAGACTTCGTCCCCACCCAGGGAGCACTACTGAACCTACCAACTGAGTGGGATCCGCATGTCTACGGTTCTGCAGGACACGGCAAAGTGTGTTCCAGCACCCGTGGCCTTCAGCGTCGATACATTTTGCACTTTGTCCGTGTGATGTTGAGCTAACCACTAAATTTCCGACCAAGCTATAAATAAGTATTTGGCCTCAGTAGGATTCGAACCCACCTCACGTCCGTTGTGCGCTCAACGACTTAGCGCCTTACACACTAAGCCATTACCGGACCAGGATAAGTGTTACAAATAAACCAAAAATTTTAAAAATTTTAAACGTCATTTTGGGAAAACTAGTCGCAAGATCCAAAACTAATAAATTCAAAATTTTACTCCAATTGGTAATATAACTAAAAATATAAAAAATGATCAAGAGTAAAGTACCTTTATTTTTAAAATAGGACAAAATTATATAAGTAACTGTTGTAGAGAATTAAATTTTATGTCAAAATTTAAAGTAAAAGAATTAAAGTAAAAAAATTGTCAATTTTTTACATTATGCATTAACACTTTCTAAAATACTTGACTTGAAGGAAAAAATATTTAAAGTTATATTTTTTTTTTAAATTTTGCTTTCTCTTGCCCATTATTTAAGTTGTAATGCGTAATGTAAAGAATTGACAAATACTAGTAATAATAATAATATTTATTTTATTCTTATGCTTTTAACCTCAAATTTTAACATAAAATTTAATCCTTTACAACATTTACTTATACAATTTTGTTTTATTTAAAAAAAATAAAAGTAGTTAGTTCCTGGGCCTTTTTATATTTTTAGTGATAACTCGCCCTGTATAATATCATTTGGAGTAAAATTTTGTATTTATTATAAAATTCAAAAATTTTTGGTCCATTTGTCCTCTTGTAACACCTATCCTGGGACACACTGTATATATTTTTTATTATTCAATTATTAGCATGTGAATTAGCTTTAATTCTTTTTACCATAATTAGAACCCACCGAGTACCAACCTAATGATTTGAATCTACTTTCCTAATAAACTTTTTCAAAAAATTAAGTACAGAAACACTTACGTGCATATCTAGTTTATCAATTTCGGAAAGAACCCATCCAACGGATCCGTCTCCACTACAAACTAATATTCGGAATGGATCAAAGTGTCTCAAACAGTCTTAAACCGAGACGAGGTCCCGTCGAGATGAGGTCAAACACTTGTGCGGGATTAAGGAGCTGCTTGAAGCGTCGCAAGAACTTGACACCCTGATTGTCTCCTGAAATTAAAATGAAATTTTTCATTAACATACTGATTTAAATAACACTGGTCTGCAAAAAATATATTTTTTGCTTCTTTAAATTATTACACATGATTTTTATAAATTTAATATTTCTGAATAAAGATATCTAATCCGAAAATATGTATCACGTCTAGTTTTTGCGTTATATTTTTTTTCTTCAAAACGCATTTTTAAATTTTAATTTTAATCTTAAATTTAATAACTAAAAAAAAAATTAAAAGACATAGTTTGTCCCAAGCTTCAAAAATAAATTAAATTATTCATAATCTTGCTATTAGTTGCGTTTTACTTCGTAGTTTTTTCTTTTCATATATTTTTTTAAGGTTTTTACGGCAAATCAACTAACAGAAATCTGCAAACATTGCTTTTTAACATTTCTCGTTTTATCGCGTCTCTATTATGCAATATGTCTTGATTAAACTTCTAACCATGTCTATCTAATACTGCATCCAGATTAGCAAGGAAGCAAATTAAGGAAAATTTTGAAAAATATATTTTACGGGACACGGTATTTTATTTAAGAGTATTATTAGAAAATCAATGTTTTTGAATAATTTGTTGGTACTTTTTGTGTTTTTATTTTATAAAAAAATTGTGCTAGAAAACACACCTAGAAAACCATTTTATGGTCTTTTTAAACGTAATTCAACTTAATTTTAAAAGTAGTGTTCTTAACAAGCTTTTGAATTTGCGAGCCTGATACATTTTTTATTTTTTGCACGACTGATCGAGGATATTTTGAGTTATTGAAGTACTTAAAACGTTTACCATTTTTATTTATGACCTTTATAACAAATTTTATAGGCCCTGAATTCATTGAAAGTGAAGGTAGAACATTTTCTTTACTTGAAGCTAATGATTAACAATTCCAATTTTATATTTCTATAAGTTTATTAAAAAAAAAAAAAACAATAAAGTATGCAGATTGTACTTAAAAATAACAATAACAACACAGGACTAAATGACTAAATTGCCCTTATTCTAAAGGTTTTTAGCAAAAGTGTACCTATTTAAGAAGAGTGTACCTTGGCATTACATTTAGGATACCATGGGTATCCAGTTTAATATACCATACATTTAATACGATCAGGTAATCCTTAGGTGGGCGCGCGGGGGTCCTATTGACCTCCAGCGTTGTCAATTTTGTAATAACTTTGAGATTTTTACAATTAGAAAAAACATCTCTAGGTATCAGGAAGCTCGTTAGGTATACAAGTAACAAAAAGAGAAAAAACACTATTTATTCAAAAATTTCCTGTTTTTGCCCGTGGGGGTCTATTTAACCCCACACGCCTCCTAACGTTACAGTTTCGAGCAATAGCGCAATATGTATATCGAGTTGCGAGAAGTTCAGGGAGTCGGAACAGATGTATTATTTATCCCCGACAAAAAGACAATAATACATAAAATTTTTGTGTGAATTATAAACAGCCAATGTGCAAATATCATATTGTTCCAAAACACCTCGTATAAAAACACGTGTCTTCGTTTTTATACCTTTATTAACAATGAAACGTAACTATGGTTACAACAACGACAAAATCTACTCTTGTCAATGTCTCGAAGTTTACAACACAAAAGTCGAATTTATACTGACTGATCGAAGGCTTCCCGTCGCCCTTTTATAGTATGGTGGAAGAGTAAAGAATGATCTAGAATCTTCGAGAAATATCGTGAAAATTCCATAGTACAGGATGGCATAAAAGTTCATAATGGATAATTCGGGCGTTTTCGAAACCTTCGAAAGTGATGAAAGAACTTGGAAAAATTAAGGTAAATTATTTAAATAAATTAACAAACTAAATTAAATGATCCTAACTCTCTAAAATTCTATAACCTAAACACATTTTTGAAAGTCTGTAACATTGCCCCCTTCCAAGTTTTGATCGTCTCGATCATGTATCTTCACTGTCTTGATAACGGCTTAGCCTTTCTAGATGTACTACTTTCATCTTTGCCTGTGGACTCTTCTGTATACGGTGAACCCCTTGATTCTTCTCGTATTGTATAACGAAACGTCTTCACCTTCTTCTGAGTCTTCAAACCTTGCTGGATTAATGCTCTCTGAACTTGGCGGTAATATGACATCTTCTGCAAGTACCACTTCTCGAATTGTTGTTTCTTTACTTTTGGAAATCTCATCACAATTTCCTCATTGTTAGTTCTCAGTACCCGTTGTGGAAGGTCTAGTACAAACTTCTGATTTTTCATAATGTCAAGGCCGAGAATAACTTCGTCCATTATATCGGCAACAAACACAACGTGTGTAAATGTTGTTGTTCCTAGGGTAATTCTAGCTTCGTGTATGCCTTGAACTGGTATGACTTCACCATTGGCAGTTTCCAAAATATAATTCTTCTCAGGTCGGCATATTATACAGTGGGATGATGATGTTTGGCCTCACGATGGTATGTGTAGAACCAGTATCTAGTACCATCTCACATTCTCGACCGCATAAATTTCCAGGTACTACCAAGCTGGAGCCATTGTTCTGTAACCGGGATACCCTAATTGTTGTTGTTGATGGTTCTTGGTA
The DNA here is from genome assembly GCA_014170235.1 of Listronotus bonariensis. NCBI lineage: Eukaryota > Metazoa > Arthropoda > Insecta > Coleoptera > Curculionidae > Listronotus > Listronotus bonariensis. The sequence goes on from JACEGR010005429.1 coordinate 67,228, forward strand.
ACACTTAGCCAGGTCTCGCCCCTTGAACTGGGAGTCTTCTGCACTACTGGAAGAGGCCTGAAAACTGGAGCAATTTCTCTGTATATGCCCCTCTTTACCACACTTCCAACAACGAATAATATTTCCTCTTTTAAATGTAACTCTGTTGTCTTTTTCAGTTTGTTGATTACGTATGATTTCTTGCAACTCCTGTATCATTCTGGTCAAATTAGTATATGGATTGACATCTTTTGGTGGATAATTTGTTCTTCCAAGTCTTGCCTGAGTTCTGGATGTCCGCTTTGCTGTTTCAAACTAAAGTGCGTAAGCAAGAGCTTCAGAAATTTTCTTAAGCTTGGCCATTCTTAATGCTTGACTCATATCTGGATCACGTAGACCTTCAATAAAACTGCCAACAGCTAGTTCTTGTTTTATTTCTTCCGGGTAGGCTGGATATGACAGGTTAATTAGATGTACAATATCTGCTTCATACTCCTGTAGACTTTCGTTGTATTTCTGTCTTCGTCCATGGAGTTGCGCCTTATAGACTTCTTGTAGATGGGTTTCGCCGTACCTCATCTCCAGAAACATGACAATCGATTCATAATCGGACAACTTTTCTTCGGGAATGTTTCTTAACACCTCCATGGCTTTTCCTCGAAGAGCAAGTACAAGAGCTCGTGCTCTTTCTGTTGGGCTCCAGTTGTTACCGTTTACAGCTGCTTCAAATTGTCTAAGGTACGTAACCCACGGTACCTTTCCGTCAAAAGTTGGTGGTTTCATAACAGTTGCTGGAGTACCACATCCTGAGACTACCCCTTTACTGGCAATATTTTTAATTTGCTGCTGCAATTGTTGAACTTCCTGTTGCCTTTGCTCTTTGACTTGTTGAACTTGATCTTGGACTAGTTGCACCTGACTATGAACCAATTGTACAGTCTGCTGCATTTGTTCTTCCACTTTAACATCCTCTTTGGTAAGTTTTAACTCAAGCAACATCATTTCATCTTGACCGTTATAAAATTCCCTTTAGATTTTCTCTGATCTTCACCATCATCTCTTTTAATTCTGCTTCATTTCTTCTTGACTGGTCCGAATTTCAAGCTTTATTTCTTCTAAACTGGACTTCATTTCGTTTTTAAAGTCTTCTTTTTTTTCTATCATTAGTTTCATAAAGTGCACATATTTCCTCCATAGCTTCAGTCTGCTCTCTTGCTCCTACTGGCATCCAATCTTCGTAACCACTTCGGCTTCCTCGTGGTAATCTCGTTCCGCTTCACTTTCTTCGGGTGACTTCGTTCCGCTTCCGAGCACCAAATGTTCCGAAACGACCCCGTATAAAAACACGTGTCTTCGTTTTTATACCTTTATTAACAACGAAACGTCGCCATGGTTTACAACAACGACAAAATCTACTCTTGTCAATGTCTCGAGTTTACAACACAAAAGTCGAATTTATACTGACTGATCGAAGGCTTCCCGTCGCCCTTTTATAGTATGGTGGAAGAGTAAAGAATGATCTAGAATCTTCGAGAAATATCGTGAAAATTCCATAGTACAGGATGGCATAAAAGTTCATAATGGATAATTCGGGCGTTTTCGGAAACCTTCGAAAGTGATGAAAGAACTTGGAAAATTAAGGTAAATTATTTAAATAAATTAACAAACTAAATTAAATGATCCTAAATCTCTAAAATTCTATGAACCTAAACACATTTTTGAAAGTCTGTAACAATATGAAATAAATTTGTGATCAGTGCCTAGCTCTAAGACAACAAAAAGGGAATAAAAATTTTTAATAAACTTTCACTCCACTTGGTATTATAAGTATTATTTCTCAAGGAGAATTACGTTTTTTAGTTTCATTTTATGTTTTCCAGGCCAAATGTGATTTTTTTTTAAATAAATGTAATGTCTCAACTACATGACACCCAATCTTTAGGTTTATATAATTTATTTTTATTAGTTTATATTAACTTAGGCAAAGTAATGAAGGGTACTCATAAATAATAAAATTTAGTTTGCCTTTCCGCATTGCCGTGCCATAATTAGCATTAAAAATAATGACAGTGACTTCAATTAAAATTACATTTAAATGTTTTATTACGACTATTTTCTCTATGCAACTTTTTTATTTAATTATTCATACATTAAAAGAAAATGCTCCCAAATAAAAATTTAATTTAGCAGAAAAAAATCCAAGAAAAAAGTAATTATTGAATGTTTAAGGTTACTACTTACGTAATAAAAAAGCACTTAAGCGTTAATATTAAAAAAAAGACAATCAATTTTAAAATAAACCAAAAGAAAAACAGAATATGTAATAACTTTAAAGATAAAATCTGCATGTTAAACAATTTTCAAGTTAAACATTAACAATCGTAATATTTTATGGGCTAATAAGCCTTTAAAAAGCATATTTCAAGGGCTATCGCCCACATTTTTACTTTATTTTTATTTAAACGCAATGACGAGACTACTGAGGAAAATTTTCAGATCGATCAAAGGCTTTAACACTTTAAAAGTATTTCATTAAATTAAATTTTATATGTGAATTTATTCGGAAAAAGTTAGTCTTTACGTCAAAGAAAAACTTTGCAAAAATCTCGTGTGGGATTTTTTAAAGTCAAATTGAAAACAAAAAGCTTAATCGCAGATGCCTGCTGACTAAAAGAAAACGAAAACGGTTTACCAATCAAAGAACTTTAAAATTGTATAAAACGATTTTGTTTCGAATTCCTTTAGTACCGCACCTGACGTCAATCAGAGAAATAAAAAAATCGTTTTCACAAGGAAATTGGTATATTATACAGGGTGTTTCAAAATGTGTGAGCAAAATCTGACATTCAGATAAGACACATGAAAATAATATAGATAGGTTTTCAATATATTTTTTAAAGCCCTTGTTTACTAAGATGTATGCCTTTAAGGGACGTCTCTAAAAAGGGTTTTTTTTTAATATCTTGTAAAGGATTTAGTATTATTAATTATTATTTTAACATAATACATATTAATACCCCTTAAAAATCCTTGTTCATTTTTTTGCCAAGGACGGGCTAACCCTAAAACAATAGTGCTAATAATTTTAACATCCGGAATAAAAAATAAATATACATATACAGTGCATATATTTATTGCCCCCCTTTTATTTTTTTTTGTACGGATCAATTTAAAAAAGTTGAACTTTTGAGATATAAAATTATTGCATAAATAATATATTTTAAAGTGAAATTAATAGATAAAAATTTAAAGATGGCGGCTTGGCGCCATCTTGGAAAAAAAGTAAATGAAAAGGGGGTCTTGTGGCACATCATTTTAAAGCTCTTGACAGGTACTTTATAACCCCTTGAATATAAAGTCAATATCACTTAATACAAAATGGCGGTACTTACCTAAACACCTGATTTCGATTGCCATATTTCAAACACAAAGTTAGATGTACCTAATGTGGTGTTTTCTTAAAGCTCTTTAAAAACTCTTTTTAATGGTGATACTTGTAACAATATACAGAATAGAGAAAAGGTATATATTTTTAAACAAAGCACCCTATATATTATATTACCATTAAAAAGATATTTAACAGAGCTTTAATAAAATACCACCTTTAGTAGATCTAACTTTATTAGTTTTGAAAATATGGCCATTCAAATAAGGTATTTAGGCAATTTTGAGTGCACTAAACTGCTTAAATGCATATCTTAAAACAGGTTGCTCAAAGCCATTCTTAAAAGGTATACCTTTGTTGTGTATAAAGCATAGGAGAGTTAACTGGTTTACTTAAATGGTAGATACACACAGAGTAGCACAAAAAGTTGGTTTGTTTTAAAAATGTTAAATAGTGTAGCCACTGCCCTGCAGTTTACACATAAAAATTATTATCACATATAAATAACCCATGTTGAAAAACTTCCAGCAAGGTATAAAAAAATATTTAAAACTTATTAAAAATATTCAAAATAAAATAAAAATATATTTTTTTACTTTGACACGCTATATCTTTCATATTTTCTTTTTTTGGATATAGGAATATTTGGTTAAACCTTAATATTTTGTCATATGGAATCTGAGGTTTTTCTGTGTAGCAATAACTAGCAAGCACCCTGTATACGAATTTCAAAGATTGCCTACATATTCAAAGGTACCCTGTTAATGGATTTATTAAAAGAAAAAAAAGAAATGAATCTATGTTTATTACTTTAAAATATATACCCAATATTACGTATGCTCAATGATACGTATGAAAAGCTATAACTTTACAGCACTCTTAATTTTTTTATCTCGCTATAGTATAAGATAAATAAATTTATATATTATTTTTGGTGTTAGTTCTGTATTTTTAAATCCCTAATAATAAGAGTTTTAATGAAACCCCCCATATAACCCAAAACCCTGTTTCAACAAGAAAACAGTTTACCGAAAGGCAAAGTGTCTAGTCTTTTAAACAACAATAAAACAATCGCTAAACCCCTTTTCCCATTTGGGATTTTAAAGTTGCTGTTACCACTCCCTCCAATTTATTAGATTTTTATAGAGACTGACCCATTAAAGGTGGTAACTTTTAAACTGACACACTGTATAAAAAATAAAAGAATTTTTATCCATTTCTATTTTTTTATTAATTTATTCCTAACTATATGGTTTTATATCATATTAATGCATTCTTAAATCGCAATAAAGGATATTAAATAATAAATATAATCTCTTCTTTTATTCAAAATATCTTTAGAATATCTTAAGATTATATAAATTGGTAAATACTTTGTTCTTTTACTTATATTTATTTTTTATTTGTAAGATATCTAAGAACGCAAGAGAACAAAGACAAAAGTAAAAAAAAAGTTGTAATAAGAAAAGAAGATTTAAAGTAAATCCTTCAATTGTTTGCCACTAACTTTTATTTTAAGGTTTCTACGTTTTAAACTACATTTTATGTTAAAATGGGATCGACATCCCCTTAAAATATATTTTTGAAATAAAAGGTTTTTTGTTTAGAAGCCTAAAATAATTTAAGGAACCCTTCTTTAAAAACTACTAAAAGTAGCCGCTAATTTTTTCTGAAAAGTATGGGGCAAATTATTATTTGTGTTAAAGTTTTTACAAATATAAAAATATATACATATAAGAAGAATAAAATGTATTTAACGTTTTGACTTTTTACTTTTAAACCTTCAGAAAACCTAGAGGATTCTAGTTTTAAAAGTTGTTCGATCAAAATGCTAAATATGCTTTTAGATACAAAAAGTTCTTTAAATAACCTAATTAACTTTTTTAAAACTCTGTTAACCTTAAAGCAGCAGGCAAATATAACAATAAAATGAATTAAAAAGAACATATTTCTTATTACTGTACGTACCACACTTATTTAAAACCTTTAATTGTCTGGAACAGCTACTTAAAGAATCCTAAATCTTTAAAGATATATAAGGTGTTTCATTAAAATGACTAGGGTTATCATGCGTTTAGAAGATCAAATATTTTACAGCACCTTCGGTTAAACAAGATAGCGGTATTATAATGACCTCTCTAAAGGTAGAGTCTTTTGGGTGAACTGATACCAGGCATTTTGGGCTTCTGATAGATGCTCATTTGGATTTACCTCTGATAACTCGCATCGTGTAAATGTCGCTTAGAGATATTGTCAAACGCCATTGCTTCCAAAACCAAAAAGAAGTTATGGATATTATATGTTTTATATTAGGAATGACCTTTAGAATCTCGAACGCTGAATATACAGGGTGTTTCGCATTTAAAATATCAAAGATTTTATCACTCTCGGTTAGAACTCGAGAAAATACAGATGTTGACATATCCAAAAATTGGCATCCGGTGAGTTGATAATATAACTGCTGCCCTAAATTCTAAAACCATACGGTTGCAGCAAGCCAGGCCAAATTGCTGAATAGTAATTTTTGTTGTCACCCGATATAAATTAAAGTACTGTCATTCTTAAATTATGGTGGACTGGTTTCGCAATGCCTTGTATAATGTATGAGAATTGCCAAACTTTTATTATTTTAGAAACACACTGTAAAAAATGTATTATTAAAAAGGGGAGAAAAACTTATTTTATATAAATAATGCCAAACATTTAAATCCTTTATATTTTGGCCAAAAATGGCCATTTCACTTTGTGTAAATTTTCTCTTGTTTTTATTCTACAGGGTGTAATAGAAAAGTCCGTTTCTTACAAAAACTTTGTCAAGAGCGACATTCTACAAAAAATATTTTTAAT
>JACEGR010005430.1:0-73431 GCA_014170235.1 Listronotus bonariensis
TAGGTTTACAATAAAAAAGTACATTAGAGTAAATAAGTTTTTATAAACACTAAGTTTTTGTCCTGGAATATTTTTGCAGATAAGCTCTTGAAAATACTCCCAGTTTACATAAAATATATTTCCTAAATAATACACCAGCTTAAAAACCAATTAAATCCAGACACTTTCTAGTGTTTTCCGTATAGTACAAATAATGTTACAATCTGACAGTCACCTAAAAATAAAAAAAAATACAAATTTCAGGTTTAAATAAGCAAATGTAGGTTTTTCTATAAACATTAATACGAGTTTAATGAGCATTATTTTAACTTTTAGCATTAGCAGGATTAACTTAGGACATTGTAGAGTATATAAATTATAAAAAGAAAGGTTAAAAGCCATTAAGTAAAAGAGAATATTGTTCCTATGAAAAGATCATTGGTTTAGGTTAGGTTTAGTTACGTAAGGGTTTTTGAGCTGTGAACTGGTAAAAGGAAGAAGAGACACGAATACAAAAAGTAAAATTGAATATCTTTTAAAGAAACTGGGACGGTATCTCATGGATAATTGAAATAATTTTATGAAAATATTAGTATACTTTTAATGCAAATTTTACTCACAGTTGCTTTTGTTCTTCCATTTAAAAGAGCAATGAAATAATACCTTTCCATATTCAAGTGCACTCATTTTAAAACTAACAATAGACAAGTTATTAATCAGTGTTTAGGCGAAATTTTATGGGGTATTTTTGTAGGACCTTCTTTGTCTGTTATCTAAACATGGTCTTAAGTTTTGATGCATTTCATGGGGTTCCTGGGTTAGTTGCCTTGTCATTAAAGGACTATATGTTTCTTGCAATCTCTTTTAGAAGCTAAAAATATCAAAATTTTTAAAGGGAAACAAATATAAATATAAGACATTTAAACTCACCTTTTTTCTACCTTACTTGATGCCTCATATTTAGACAAAGAAAACTATCACTAGGTAACAAACCAAAGCATTTTCAATACGTTGTTTACAGTGGAAAACATCATTTTCAACAAATTTAATATTTTTCATAAAACGGTAATAAAATTTTTTAACCTATATCTTTGGTGTATTGTGGGTTAGCTACCTACTGACTGATAGCCTAGTTTACACCGCAAAGATCTTGGATTCTTTAAATGAGTTTTAACTTTAGTAACAAAATCAAAATTGGGTATCAAACTTTACTATTTATGAGTTTGCATAGGATGAAAAGTATGCTTGACTTTGACAAATCTGTCATATTTTAAATTTTAATGCGGTGTTGTGCGCCAATTTGTGAAGTTGGCTATGCACAAACGAAGACCTTTTGTTTTCATAAGAGCCTAGAGGAAATAAAGAAAAACTAATAAAACGCAAACAAAGAGGCGCTTATGAATAGTGGAATAGAGCCCCAGATAGGGCGAAAAAATTGCAATAAATGAAAATAGCATCAAAAAAACAAATTCTTGATTCAAGATGAGAAATTTAGTAATATTTTCTATATCAAACAATATTTGATTATTTTTTATTATTTTTATTTGCCTATTCTATACACGTCGCGTTGAGCCACCTTAAGGCTTTAAATGCAGATTTTTTAACAATGCGTCGAAAAAAGACGATTTAAAGCAACAACAAAACGAGCCCAATGCGCCATCCTATGCGGAATGTTTACATGCAGACATTCGTTGTGTTTCTCTATTTACGTAATTAAACATTTTAAAGACAATAATGTTTAGGCAAAATTTAATTTTTTTGCTTGTTAAATCACCCATACTATATATTTTACTATTCCTATTATATTTAATTTTAAAAAGCTATCCCGCCAATAACCCAATGTTTGCTGACCTTTAATTATATCGTTATTAATATAATACGAAACACCAGGTGGGTGACTTGTAAGTTGATTTTATTTTCAGTAGCTAATAGAATATAAAGTATTTTAACCAACAATTTTACTGATGCGACTTTTTAAATTAACTTATTGTTTATTTTTACCAAATATGTTTATTACATCTTTAAAAAATCTACATAAAATAAAAAAAGTGTATTGTTCCGTGGCAGATAATAATTAAGGTCCGGTATTAACGAACATTGTCATTACTTTAATATATATTAAGATTAAGATAATACCTAACAAAACGTTTTGTAAATGAATTAAAATAAAGACAATAGAGATTTAAAATGTATTTATTATTAAAAAAATAAAAACCAATTATTTACTTTCAGTAAAAAAATTTTTATCTTCTCCTTTTAAAAATTAAAAACCTAAAGAGAGGAAAACAGCAACATACAATAATAAAAGTAATACCTTTTTAAACTGATAATAAGACTGGACATAGTCATAACCAAAGTGTTTTCCAATTATGGTTAAATGTATTCGATCCGTAGGATTAAAAATTTATTAATTACACTAATATATTTTTATGCCCTACCCAACCTAATGCTTTAAACTGAAATAACCAATAACATTTTTTATTAGTCATTTTTATTTTCATTAGTATTGTTAACACTTTACGATTATTAAAAATGGAATACTCTTTTAGGATATGCTAACAAGGCACCCTCGTTCCATTTGAAAAAAAAGTTATGACCATAAATAGGTTTTTGAAAACTGTTTTAAACTGACAAAAGAAAATTTATTATATTTTTTATGGCAATTTGATATAAAATAAACCGTTTTAGTCTAGTCATGGCACCCTACATTGGATTGTCTCCCCTGTGGCGCAGTAGACAGAGCTTTGATCTTCGAAGCCAGAAATCACCGGTTCGAATCCCAGCGGGGAAGACATATTTAGGTAGTAGTTATTTAAAAATAACAACCCTGGTGGCACCACCGCGTTGTCTACAAGGTGCTGTGAAATGCATAACTGCATGTTTCAGTGCTTGGACAACGTTGACGGAACAGGGGGAAACGATGGGTTAAACATCTAATAACCCGACACCCACGGTACTCTGGTATTTAGGCATGTGCCTTCGTGGGATGTCAAAAGATTAAAAAAATAAAAATATAATTTTTGACAGCAGAAGTGTATATCAAAATAAGATATCATATACCAGTGGTGCCATTTAAAATAAAAAAGAAGCAGTTATTTCCGGTCACACCAAAAGTATTAAAAAAAATAATTAAATACATTAACCAATCCAAAATTTTGTGAAATATCGACATACCAAATTTTATTTTTCTACTTAGCTATAATTCCCGGCTTCGCTCGGGAGTTGATATGAGACCTAAATAACCGTTGTTCTGAATGAAGTTCAAATACTCGACAACAGATGGCGCCACTACACTTAATTTCCAAGTTGAAGGGTTGGAAGAGTCCTTATATCTTTAAAAATACGCCCTTTAAAGTAAAACGGGAACTTTCTTGTTCAAGGGGGAATAAAGGGCTATATAAGTCCCTTTATCGTATCGGGACTCCTTTTCAAGTTTTATCGGCACGCACATTTTATCAACTTAGTTTTATTATATATAATGATGTTAAAAGATAAATAAGGTATACATGGTGAACAAACTTAAGTCGGCACTATTGGTAACTTTGGACGATCCACGAAGGCTGAAAGCCTAAATACTTACGTACCGTAGGTGTCTTAAGCAGGGTAAGAGGAAGTTTGTTAACACGGGACTTAAAAACTTGAAGATTTGGGGGGAAGGAAAGACCTCCGCTGGCAGTAGGTTCCACACTACGGGGGGGAAATCACCTTACGTTTGGGGGTTAATATTTTCAGAGTTGGCAACACTGCCACACTGTTGGGATGTGCTTCTATTCTCGGTCGTCGGCGCGCGGCGTTGTCGAGCACCTGTCGATTGGAATAAATTGATGAAACTTAAAATGTCGTAATTTGATTATTTGATATTTAATTCTAACCGAGGGAAAATAAAACTTTTTTCTTTTTAAGTAAAAGTAAATTGAAGACATTGTAGAAATACGTAAGTATTATACGGGAATTTTAGGTGAATCAGTGCTTCACTTGATTCATATGACCAGCCGCCACTGAGTCAATAAATGGTTAAAATGTTAAAATATAAAAAACAAACATTAGAAATTACCAACAACTTAAAATTAAATACAAATGTGAAATGTAACAAAAAAATACAGGGTTATAAATCGACAATAATTTAAAAAAAGAAAAAAACATGCAGACCAAAATATATTACAAACTATAAAAATATATACATATATAGAGCAACAAGGAACAAAAATGAAGTGTCACAAAACATCACTGTAAAACTCATACAAACTATAATAAGGTTTATCAATTAGTAAATTTTTAATTTTTCTCTTAAAAAGGTGTAGTGAAGGAGAAGCTTTTATTTCATTGGATAAATGGTTGTACATTTTTATGCTTTCATAAATCACAAATTTTTTTGTGAGTCGTATGGGCAGGGGTATGTCATGTGTCTGGCGAGTGTTGTAAGACATGTTCAGTGAAACAAAATTGTGGCGGTTTTTATAAATAAGGGTGACAGTCTCCAAAATAAAAAAACTGTAAATTTTCTGGCTTATAAATAGAGGTCTGCAAGAATCCCTTGGTCCCGCCCTACACAATTATCTAATAGCTCGCTTCTGCAAAACAGACAGTATTTTTGTATTGAAGTTTTTAAGAAAAATCTAGCATATGCGATAATTTTTGTGGGGAGTGTATATTCCTGAGCTTTATTTTAAATAAAGCTTTCAATTTATTTCAAATGATTTTTACTAAACCTGAAGTAACCGTGCTGGAGTTCTTTTAAAATAAGTTTTTTTCATCATAGAAACTTCATAATGGCGGGAGTTATATTAAAACTACAGAGGTTGGGGAAAGTTCTTTTAGCGAGAACTTGGATACTCTAGTTTATAGTCAGGATAATTATATAGTAAGTACTCCATTCATCAACAAAAAAGAAACACTATTGGTTTTGTGTAACGAGTGCAACAAGTGCATATTTTTTACACGATTTTTTAAATATTAATAAGTAATTTGTTTTTACCTTTTTTGATAAGTTGTCAGTCATCTCAGATAACGTATGTCCTAAAAGTTTTGGCACACAATATTTATCGGTTTTTATTTTAACACTAACTAGTTATCATAAATTACGTCTTTTTCGATATTTAAGACCATTCCTCCTCAATTCCAACGATATCGTACTCTTAGAAGATCTGTTTTGCCTAGCCAGTCTCCTCGTTGACATTCCAATTTGGTTTTTTGCTCTTCTCACCAATCTTTCTGACCTCTGTGCGGTAAATGCACGTGGTCTTCCACTTTTTGGGAGATTCAGACATGGTATTCCCTGCTCGCACTCCGCTATTGTTCTATAAATCGTTCTGCGTGAAATGTTTTCATTCTGGAATATTCGACAGATTTCAGCTTTGGGTATCCGCCCAACTAACTTGTAGATAATTTTTCTTATTTCTAATTTATACGACATCTTAAGGCGAAAACTTCAAAATAAATAAATCTCAACTGACAGTAAATAAAGTAAATAAACTTTTGTTTTCAAAGGCAACTTGATATTATTTTGTTTTTGTTAAAATTAAAGACAATGAGTTTTGTGCCAAAACTTTTAGGACATACGTTAAAAGAGGTATAGCTCAGACAATAAGAGAGCTATAACGGATTTTTTATGGCATTTTTGTTTTACAAAAACTTGCTTAGGTTCGCGAAAACCGCAGGGTTCTTTAATAATAACTGAGATACCCTGAAGTTGTAAGAGAAAATGGGATACCCTGTACACAATAATTTTTCTACAGTCAAGTTAATTTTTTTCTTTTAAATTTAATAAAAAGATATGCGGAACCTTAAATTAAAAAATTAAATTATTTAATTTAAAAACATAACTTGAAGATCAATTCAAATTCCTACAAATGAAAACAAAGTTTGAACGGCAACCATTTTACTTGACTTGCACTGAGCTGGCATATTTCTGCAGCTAAATCGAATAAAGAAAAATAAATTGAACTCTGCATAAAAATAATTAATTTATTGCAAAAGATTTGTGTAATTTTTTCTATATTTGGTCTTGAATATCACGTATAAAGATACACTTTCACTTTCTTTCTTTCCGTTTTTTAATAAGCGGTTATATAAAAAGTGTTGGACATTTACCTTCATTTACCAGTATGCTTTCTTTTAATACTTAATATCAACATAAAGTATTATTTCAGACATTTAATTTTACAAGATTTAAATAAAAAAAAACAAAAAAGTGTTTTTGGTTTTTATTAAATGAATTAAATATTTAATTAAATGTTACCAAAAAATGGTTGAATAGCTGCTTAAACTAAAGAAAAAAAAGAGAAATCAAATAACACTTTTCTTTTATAATGATGGCCAAAATAAAAGGATGGGTTTTTATTTTATATACAGGGGTGTTCATTTGAAAACTTTCCACTCAAGTTATCTTCGAAACGAGACAGATTTGAGAATATCGCCGAAACACGTCAAGATATTTATTGAGGGGGAACGTTTTTACAAAAAATTGGACGGCGCGGCGCCCCTTTAACCTTTTAACCACCAGGGCCACCACCCCAAAATTCTTAAATGAGATGGCGGGTCTTTGACACAACATACTACGATAACTAACAAAAATAGAAAAAAATTAACTTAAAACTGACAATTTTCTATCTGTTATCTCTTAGGCATAATAAAAAAAAAAGAACATTAAAAAGCTAAGAAAAATGAAAAGGTAAATTTTTTTCAAATGAATAGAATACCATTTATATTTAAATTCAAATTAATATATTACATAAAAGCCAATAACAATATTGGATCTGGTCATCATTTAACAAACAAAAAGAATAAACAATTAAAATTTACAGATATCACAGATAAAGAAAAACAATGAACACATATATGTAGAGATACTATGCTAAAAAATGTATATACTATGTCCAATCAACATCTCTACTGTCCAGAAATTATCTAACTGAGTAAAAGCACTTTTTTACTAAATATATATAATTTTTACGTTTAAATATAGAATATTTAAGTTTCCTAATTTGCTCCAATGTATGAAGGAGCGGATTCTAGTCTTTTTGTTTTATGCCTTTCAACGATAAAACTATCTTTATTTTTCGTAGCATACATGTGATTGTGTCTTTCAAATTTTTGTGAACTACTCTTAACAAATAAAAGTAATTTATACATATAAAAAGAGGGACTGAAAGAATTACATTTTTAATGAAAGTTGCTTTACAGCTTCTTACCAAATATTAATCTAACTACTCTTTTTGGGTAATAAAAACTCTTTGGATATTAGTTGATGAACCCCATAAGATAATGTTGTAGCTTAGATGACAACATACCAAGCTATAATACATATTAAGCAGCTAATTTACAGATAAAATCGACTATAGTTGACAAATTACAAAGAATGTCTGATCCACTTTTTTACTAATATAATCTATATGGCCAAACCACTGCAAATCATCATTTACTAAAAGTCCCATAATTTTAATTTCAGTGGTTACTGGAAGGTATGATCCATTTTGTAGGGTAATTCCCTAAATATTAGGTTTTTTTCTATTATAAAATACCAAAAACTTTGTTTTATTATTGTTAAGAATAGGGTTATTCAAATTTAACCACGACCTAAATTCAGCCAGTGTTCTCTCAACATTCATGCTCAGGTCCTCAGGATTTGATGCAGACACCACCGCTGAACTATCATCTGCATATTGTGTTATTTTAGCAGCTGTAAGATTATTGGATAAAACGTTGATCTCATATATAGAGCCCTTAAAACCCAGAAAATGTAATTAATATTTTTAAAAAATCATAATTAAGACAATCAAATGCCCTGAAAAGATCAAAAAGAGTCCGGCCACACACTTTCCCTCATCTAGCTTACGATAAACTTCATCCAGGAATTCAGCGGTCGGACCTTCCGTCGATTCTTCCGGGAAAAAGTCATATTGTGTTTTTGTTAGTAGACCCTTGTTAGTAAGATATTTAAACATGCGGTAAAACATAATTCTTTTAAAAATTTTTAAAATAGCATTTAAAATTGCAATTCGCGCATTTAGTTCTGACGTCACGACGCAGGCAAGGAATCCAAACAATAGATTTTTATTATGGGAATTCGTGATAAAAGTTAGAATAACGCGATTTATGTGAGTTTTTGTGTGTTTTAAAGTGTTTGTGACTAGTATCGGCTATTTGTGACACTGTGACTCTAAATTTTCGTGATTATTTGTGATATTCATTCACCTAACCTAACTATGTAAACAAAAGTATAATTTTTACGAACTTCAATCCATGATAATAATGCTAAAGGGTTCCTCTTAATCCATTTTGATAAAACTAATATAAAATATCTTAAACAGTGGCACTAATGTAACAAAAAGGAAAAATAAAGTATATTTTTCATAAAAACCTTTGTTTGTTTAATGGAGAGGCGAGGGGGTAGAGGGGTTTGTTTGAATTCCATTCAAAGCCTTAAAAATATATCTCTCGAGTCAGCCTTTGCGGCAGTGTGAAAAAACGCATGAGAAAGAAATATGTCAAGAGTATAATGTATCGCTTTTGGTCCTGCTGACCCCTATGATTATGCAGAGCTAAAGTTTATTGCTTTTTATGCATGCGATTGTTTGAACAGCTAAGCGACAAGACTGCCTCTAATAGGTATGTGCTTGAGGGTAGAAAAACGTCAACGTCGTGTGACGTCACACTAAATGCGCGTATTGGGCGGTAATTATCTGGAGCTTCGGGGTCGCCATCAAAATGGTTTTGTAGCTTTAAAAATACTCATTTAATGTGTCTATTTTTAATAGTTTTGAAAATATGGCTAATTAAATCTAAACAATTGAAGCTATGATTATTATTATAAGCTGTAAGCACTGAGCATAGTGGCGTAAGTATAGTGAAAATAATATATT
This sequence comes from Listronotus bonariensis, assembly GCA_014170235.1. Classification (NCBI taxonomy): domain Eukaryota; kingdom Metazoa; phylum Arthropoda; class Insecta; order Coleoptera; family Curculionidae; genus Listronotus; species Listronotus bonariensis. The sequence goes on from JACEGR010005430.1 coordinate 8,841, forward strand.
CCATTTTTCAGATTTAAGTGTTTCTTTAAAGCTCTTTAAAAGACCTTACAAGCAGTGATACAATGTACAAAGGGTTTCATTAAAAAATTAACTACAATAATGTTACGGACATTAAATATAAGTGTTTTTAGTTTATAGGATTGTATAAAGTTAGGACCTTTTAATTTAGTTTAATAATCTATTTAAATAATTTACCTTAGTTTTTCCAAGTTCTTTCATCACTCTCGAACATTTCCGAAAACGCTCGATATATCCTTTGAGAACTTTTATTCCATCCTGAATTTGCTGGATATTTCTGGAGTGCTCTAGACTTTTCCAAGCTACTATAAAAGGGCGATGGAGAACCTTGGAAGGAGTAGTATAGATTCGACTTTTGTGCAGTAAACTTCGAGTCATTGACAAGTGAAGATTTTGTCGTTGTTGTTACCATAGTAACGTTCGATTGTTAATAAAGGGTATAAAAAAGAGGTGTTTTTATACGAGGTGATACGGAGCAATATCGTGCTTTTAAAATTTAAATTTTTTTCTCGATTTTCCGAGGATCAGGATCAGATCATACCTTGGCTCCAATTTGACCACCTCGAAAGTGCATGTGTTTGAATAAAAATATAACTTTATAAAATCGGGCTATTAACGAAATAATCGGTAATTTTACTAAAAATAAAAATACAGCCAAATATTGAACCTTCATTTTCTTTTGATTTTTCCAAGGATTTCACCATCATATCCTAATCTGGTTCCAATGGGACCACCTCGAAAGTGATCCCGTTTAAATAGAAAAATAATTTTTAAAATCGGGATAGAATTGATGAAGTAATAGGTAAACATACTTAAAAAAATATAGCCAAACATAAAACCTTCATCTTCTCTCGATATCCTCAGGATTCCACCATCATATCCTAACTTGGTTTTAATGAGACCACCCCTTATGTACACTTTTTTAATTAAAACAACTTTTTTTTGGTAATAGTTTGATATAGCGGTTTTCGCTATCATAAGAGATTTTTGAAAAATTCTTTTTCAGGGCGTTTCTATAGGTCGATTATGACACAAATCTGTCTGCGCGTTTTCCAAAATCCATTTTTATAATTTATTATTAATAAAAACATATTACGAGACGGTGGAGTGATCAGGGGTGCTGGGTGGGGACGAAACAGTAGAAATCCTACATTAAACGCCCAAAAACAGTATTTCACAGTACACACCGCACTTTCTGTTTACAAAAATGTCCAAAAAATTGTTTAAAAAAATTTAAAATAAATAATAGTACAACAATCCCGCCATAGCTGTCACTGCATAAAAAAGAAGAGTTTGCAATAGAACTGTAAATGTCTTGCGATGTTGCCAAATAAAATGAGAAAGTGTCAATAACTTAAAAAAGAAAGATACAGGACAAAATTCATTTGAAAAATTAAGTTATTCCTTCTTCCCATTATAATTTGTACAGAAAAAAGGAAAATACCTAAGCATAAAAAAGGAGGCATTTCTACAAAAATACCACTGTTTCTCATAGAAATGGTGGATAATCCCCGAAATAGGCTTGGTGTTAATTCTTCATAAGAAGTTTGGCAATGCTGCTTCTATCAAGACTGTCATTTTTATAATGACGGACGAGATTCTCATATGTGTGGGATAGTTTTTCGAAAAATTTCATACTTTTTAAAATTAATTTACATTTTTCATGTGCCCCGAGTGCAGTGTATTAATGTTTTCTTGTGTTTGACGATGGATTTATACTGTTTTGTCTCTACCCAGCACCCCTGTTCACTCCACCGTCCCGTAAATGTTTTTATTAATATTAAATTATAGAAATGGATTTTGGAAAACGCGCACACAGATTTGTGTCATAATCGACCTATAGAAACCCCCTAAAAAAATTTTTTCGAAAATCTCTTATAATAGCGAAAACCGCTATATCGAACTATTACCTTTTTTTTAAATCGGGTCATAATTGCACCTTTTTCTTTTTTTAAAGTCAGCGATTAAAGTAAAGAAAACCCTACATTTTTTATCGTAAAATACTGAAAATTGGATGTCTGAACACCATGTTCATTCAATAAAATAAAATTATTTATTTAAAGTTATTATAGATTTCTCTAAATTGCATAAACCGGTAAATAAATCCAATATTTGGTCAAAGAAAATTACGTGTTGTTGGCAAAATGCCGGCGATGTTTCTGAAGTGTGCCACATGAAAATTTATGTAACAAATAACGTCAATGTTTATTTTGCGATGTAACAGTTCATTGACGCATGCATTTATTTTGTTAAAATGGAAAATAAAATAAAATTCAGTGGTTTTGTTAGCAATTGTTTTATTTGCAATGCAGACAATAAATGGAAAATTGGAAAAAAAGATTATTTTTTGTTTATATTGCTATAAAATGATGAAAAATAAGTTGGTAATAAATATTAAAAAAAACTATACCCACTTTGAAAAAATAAATAAAACTCACTAAAAAAGTAAAAATAATAAATAAATAAATGAAAAACATATTAGAGTATAAAATGCTTTTGGTTTTTAAGTTATTTACAATTAGTACTTTAACACATTTGTTATTACCAAAATTAATTTTTGTTTAATTTATTATTTTCATCTTTTTACTAAGTTTTATTTTTATTCATTTTTTTTCTTTTTATTCGATTTATGTTTTTTTGCTTTTTAGTTTATTTTACACTCTATAATTTATTATTATAACTCGCTAAACATACACTGAAAAACTCTACCAGTACCTTTTTCAGTTCGGGTAAAAAGGGTAAATTTTACCCCAAGATTGTCGATTTTGAATGCACATCTGATCTTTATTATCTGAGCATATACCACTCTAGAAGCAGCTTTGCCTCATGAACAACGTACGGCAGAGAGAAAGCAACAGGTCTAGCACCTTTCTCTCGCAATCCTGACTTGGTTTTTATATGGGACTACCGCAAAAATGTACTCTTTTAAATAAAAAAAAAGAATTAATAAAATAATAATAAAAAAACATACAAGTGTATTGAGCACCTTTTTTAAGTCGGGTAAAAATATTTGTCAGGTGATGGCCTGAGGTGTTAAAGCACTTGATCGTTGGGCGTACAACTAACGTGGCTGGGTTTGAATCCTGGTCTGGCCAAAATACTTATTTATACGTTTTTTCAGAAAATAAGTGGATAGCCCAACAATAGACGGACAAAGTAAAAAAATATATTATCGCTGACGGCACCCAAAGGACCAATGGCAATTTTTGGTACTGGTTAGTTCTGGTTAGATAAGAAGATAAGAAATAGTCCAAAGTACAAAACCTATATCGAACCGAAGGGCGCCAAAACCCTGGGAGTGGTTGCCACCACGCCTAGGGAGTGGAAATTTTGTATTACATTTTAACAACAAAAATCGATTAAAAAGTATTTATAAGCTAAAAATGTTTGTCTATGTTTTTTCGTTAAACTAATACTTTTCAAGTTATTTGCGATTAAAAGTAATAATTTTTCGAAAATAAGAAAAAATAATAAGAATTTACATTGCAGGTTTTTAAATGACTAAAACTTTTTGTGCGTAGGTTTTCTGTACAGGGTGGCTCGAATTCGACGCTCATCATTGGGATTTCGAAAACCGTAAGAGATACAGGATCGGTTAAATGGAGGCAAAGTTGCGCAATTTGATGCTCAATAAAATGCCGTTTTGCGTTTAAAAAATTCCGAGTACTTCCGAAGATATTCGAAATTACTTTATTAACCGAAAATTTCATGAATATTAGACATAAGATACAAAAAGGTAGACAACAAATCAGCTTACATAAACAATTTGTAATACTATCTTGATGCCCATATTAAATTCCCTTATCAAATTTTGTCGTAGTACTTAAAGGTAGTGAGGTGCATTTTTAAATAAACTGTTCTTAAGATATCCCAAAAGGAAATAATCTAGGAGACTAAGATCTGGGCTTCTAGCGGGCCATCTTGCGAAACCATTTATTAGGAAATATATGGTAAAGGAATTGAGCTTACTTCCCTTCCATTGTGGGCAGGAGCTCCGCCTTGCTGCCACCATATTTCTTGAAATACGGCCAAAGGTTGATTATATAGGGCGTCTAAGACATCATTCCTAATCAAATTTAGATATCGTTCGGAAGTTAAGGTCCCTTCGTAAACGAAAGGTCCAATAATTTTGTTCCTCCACATACCAATCCATACATTAAATGAAGTTCTCCCTTGAATTCGTACTTTCTGGTTAGTTTCGTTAATAAAGTAATTTTCGCTGTTAGATATCAATGAGTTGCAATAAAACATTATGAATATGTAATAAGTTTATTCTTTTTTTTACACTTTTTACCTAAAAATGTAGTTCAGGGCCGTATTATGGTTAAATAAATATGCAATATTCTGGTGATGGAATTGTCTGTACGAAACGTCGGCAAATATCAAAGTGGCGATATAGTGTTTTAAGAGTGATGAAAGGATTTAATTAAATTGAAAAAATATCAGGTCCGTATTTAAAAAAATTAAGTTGATGATGGTCGCCAGAAGCCGAAACGTCAGATTCAATATTTAATCACACTGAATTATAGAGCAGAAAAAGTGGCCATGAAAACGTGTTTTTCATTTTGAGTTATCTTAACAAATATAGCCAGGAAACAATAGAAACCAAAATTGAAAATTCCGGTTTTTTCGAATATCTTCGGAAGTACTCGGAATTTTTTAAAACGCAAAACGGCATTTTATTGAGCATCAAATTGCGCAACTTTGCCTTCATTTAACCGATCCTGCATCTCTTACGGTTTCCGAAATCCCAATGATGAGCGTCGAATTCGAGCCACCCTGTACAGTGAATATTTGGCAAGATGTAGTCCTTCAAAACCCTATTTACGAACAAGTAGCACTTTAAACTCACCCCATTTAAAAACCAAAAGATCTTAAGAAATTTTACTTAAAGAGCTATGTAGCCCTTAAAAAAACCCTACAATAAACTTAAAAAAGAGTTTTATCATTAAAAACAAAGGAGATACGTTAAAAAACAAACATTTTTTTCTTTAAATAATTCAAGCATAAAAATTTACAAAAGATTTTTAAAATTGAATATTTTAAATTGCTAAAACTTCTTTGACGTATTACCAATATCTAAATTAAGAGAATTGTAAAAGATTAAAGGTCAACTTTAATTAGGGGGTACTTAGGGGTTCGCTTAGGGGTATTGATTTTATCGATTTTCGTAGAAAAATAGTTACTGACCTTATTTTTATCATGACTTACTCAATTTTAAAGTCTTTTTCTTTTGCTGTTTTAAGAAAAGTCTAATTAAGTGTACTTTAAAAAAGGTTTCATATTTTATTTTGAAAAATGCAGAACTTTTTTCCGTTATCTGACTTTGAATCTATTAAATTTTGGATTTGACGAAAAAAGCTAACAATTACCACTCGCGTATCTCAGTTTGTATTGAGTCGTAGAAAAATTATAACTGAATAATTTTGTTTGTCTTTTTAAAGCCTACAATTTTGCTTTGTACGGTTTTTTTAATATTAAATGCATACTTTTCGAGTTATTAGCGAAAAACCCATTAGACGTTTTATTTTTACGTCGAAAAATTGATACTTTCAATTGCAAATACCTTATAAAATATTAGTATTGTACAAACAATGTATAGAACATTTTTTGCTTAAAATCACTTTTCAATCGATTTCTGTTGTTAAAATGTAATTAAACAATTTTTCACCTCCTAGGGGGTGTGGCATCCACCTCAGGGTTTTGGCGCCCTTCGGTTCGATATAGGTTTTGATCCTTAGGCTATTCTCTACCTTCTGTTAAAATTTTAAGTCAATCCATGCAGGATCAAAGAACTTGCCAGGTTTTTACCTTTTTTAGATCTTCATTTCCTGTTCTAAAAGCTATTTTGGTCTAAAAACTATGTATACGGGATACCTACACGATATGGTAATTTTTGATCTAAATTGCATTGTTGTTTTTACCACTACATAGAATTTATGCAAAATTAAATAGTAGATCTTAAATCCAAGTTGCAACCTTGTTTATTAGAAAGTCAAACAATAAGAAACCTTTATAAAGTAACAAAATATTTGCGAGAACTTGATGCAATACTTTGCCGCCAGTTAATGCAATGTAGAAGAAAAATGTCTTCACTATAAAAAAAGTACATGTTTGGGTTGCAATAACACATTCTTTAAAGCAATTACTGTATAACTAGTAATATACCTATTATAACATACATATTTTTTATATTTTGTGATAGCTCATGAAGATTTAATATCTAAATATCAAAGTACCGTGAATGGGGTTATTAGATGTTTAACTCAACTTCCTCTGTTCCATCAAAGTTGTTTACCAACTTAATCAGGCAGTTATTGCATTTCACAGCATCTTTAGGTAGCAGCAAAGTCGATTGATGAGATAAGGTCACGACATTCGCCATATTGGCTAGCGCGGCTGTGACGTCAAGTCGGGCCATTTTCGGCCATGTTTGATTTTAGGCAGATCAGTGGCGTAGAATTAAGGAGAAAACAAAAAAGAACTGTATGTTGTAAACAAAATTTATTGGATTATTTTAATAGGCATAACCTAAAACAAAAACATAAATGTGGTTTAAATATTGAAAATTAAAATTATCAAAGCGACGACAGGACGATGAGGTACCTGGCAGAGCAAAACATTTTCCATGGTTCCGTAAGTCAAAACCATTTTAAAAACTTTGTATACAAGGTGTCCGCTAATGAATGGTACACAGAAAAACCACAGATTCCTTATGCCAAAATATTAAGATTTAACCAAACATACCTAATATCCAAAAGTTTATAATAAGGAAGATACTGGGGGTGTCATAGTAAAAAGAAAAAGTAAATTTATTTCGATAATTGTTCCCCCTTTAAATATCTTAATAAAACGGTATCTCGGGGTTTTTAAACATTAGCTTTTCAGATCGAATATTAATTTTTGTGTGTAGACTAGAGGGCGATGGGTACACTATTTAAAATTCTCTAAAACTACCCAATTTTTTGTTACTACTCTGTATGTATGTAAACTAGTAAGCTTTCTCTATGCTTTCTGCACAAAAAAGGTATACTTAGTAAGAATCGGTCTTGACAACCGTTTCTAAGGTATTCACGTTTTAGTTGTTCAGTGCACCCGAAAGTATGTACCTTCAATAACATCGTATTAGCTATAATTACAACTGCTCAGATATAAATAGCTGATAGCTAAAAACTCCTGGATACCGAGTTTTATTAAAATGTTTAAAACATATCAGAAATTATCGAAATGCATGAATAAAAAATATTTATATCCCTTTAACACCCCGTATCTTCCTTATCATTAACTTTTGGATATAGGTATGTTTGTTTAAATCCTAAATGGGTATTTTCGCATAAGAAATCTGTGGTTTTTCTGTGTACCATTAATTAGCGGACACTCATCAGTATCATATGTATATAAAAACACGAATGACTGAAAACTATTCGACTAAACACTATCAAAATCTCTAAAATAAAACGAGTCCGAACCAATAATATGTGAAGTCTCTAAACTAACCAAAAACATTAACAACTGGAAATCCTTGCAAAATATACAACCAAAATGAAAATGGCAAATTTCCACAGTTTTTACCAAACAAAGCTTCGACAAGGCACGACTCTGTCATCAGCTGATAATGCTACCAACTTTGAACAGAACTGCCAACCGAAATCGTAATTCTCACACCCTCACGTCCCTGACAAAAGCTATCCTCCGGTCTTGCTTATGTCTAAACCCCTTCTCATAAAGAAACTCAGGGTAGCAGTAGTGCCACCACGGACGTTCCTTTAAATAACTACTACCTAACACAGGCGCGTCTCATCCGTGAGGTCATTTAGTCAATGACTCAGTTAAATAGTTTATTTTTTTAAATATAAAAGTTTTTAATACTTTAAAACAACTATACATCTTTTCACTAAAAGTTATAAACAATGTTATATTTTTAATAATACCTACTACTTTCTTGGATCTAGAGAAATTATTATTTGGCTTTTCTCCAGAAAAAAAGATAAAAGGTTCAAGGGCTTCGGTCGAAATTATTTTATAAATCTTAATATTCGCTTATACCATTCAGTGTAAATTTATACTATGAAACAAGTGGATTAGACAAAGAGAAACTAATTTGTTTACTGGCAAATATACGCATACATATTATATTTGCATAAGCGTTTTTTTTGTATTATGTCGTTGTGTCTTTCTCTGTTGTTTTATTAAATATTATTATTATTAAAAGATATAAATATTATTATTTACATTTTCTTTATTTCTTTTTCTCTCTCTCTCTAGGCAACAGTAAATGACGTGGCAGTAAACGCAGTTTCTGAAGAAAAAAGGCGGAGGTGGCCCAGCAACAACAAGTTCCTTCAACAGTGGAAATTACTGGAATAACTACAGGAGCTAATCCGGCACCTGCAAATCCTGCCGCTCCTGACAACGGAGGATTTAAACCACAGCGAGCAGGATCGATGTTTGCTCGATTAATTGATGACATTTTTCAAGTAAGTCATTTGTTTGTGAGGTAAAACGAAGTGGTTTAGACAAATCCAATAATTATAATTATTTGTTTAAAAAGAAAGTGCATAAATTAATACTTTTTTTTACGAACAGGAGGTTAAAAAAACACTTTTGATAATGATACTAAACTATGTTACAGATACGGTAACAGGTATTAACGTCCAAGGCCTACTTAAAAATAACTTCAAAAAAAAAAAAAAATAGAAACAATGCAATTTTTCTTTTAACTAAATATAAAATATGAGATGTGATAAATCGTTGAATTTGTAATAAAAAATGGGATCATATATACAGGTTGTACTTTTATTTTCGAGCCATATAAAAAATAAAGTTGATGATGGTTTCTTGAAAACGAAACGTAGGATATAAAATCTAAAAGTACCATCATGTAGTAGCTAAAAAGTGCCAATGAAGAAGTGTTATTAGTTTTTTATATCTCTTCAAATAAAGTCAGAAAAATAAAAACGACATAGTCAAATTTTCGTTTTTGCCAAATATCTCAGCAGGTCATGAAAATTTTTTAAAATTTTAAACGACATGTAAATAAGCTTTAAAAACACAACTTTTTCCTAATTTAACCTAAGCTGTATCTCCAATAGGTAATGAGATTCCCATGCTTAGGATCCTTATCTTGGACACACTGAATTATATATATAAATAGAAAATATTTTTTGGCATAATTATTTTGTACTCCTAATATTAAAATCTACAGTAAATAATAACTTTCGCTATTTCTTCTTTAATTAGATGGGGATTTAAAAAATATATTTTAGAAAAGCGCAGTGCCGTACCATTGTTTTCTTTAGAAATATTTACCTAAAACGCCTCCTGGATGACACTGGTAATTTTTTTGTATGCGTATCCATTTTTTTTTAATCTTAATAGGAATATTTAACATTCCGTAGTTTAAAAACCAAAACATTTAAGACAAATGTTTATATGAAGTTTGGATTATTTAAAAAAACTTTATGTTCATGATAACATTAAAAAACAACATTTTTTAACAAGGGTGAAAAAAAGTACTAAATTAAAAACTTTGGTTTTTCGAAAGTGTTCTAAATATTTAAATTTTTTAAAGGGTACCTATATAAAAAGCTCCCAACTGCCAAACTTTATCCTTATTAAACCGACTTTGTATCTCTTGGATTTTCTAAAATTCCAGAGATCATCTTCGAATTTAGGACACCCTGTACATTTTTCCGAAATATTTAGCATAAACTTGCCTTATCCACCTTACACATTCAACAACTTTTGTTGTATAGTAGAAAAGGCTTGCTCGGATATATTAAATCAAAAATGACAAGGGTTGAGATGATAGTTTTAGAAAAAAATAAGGTGCAAGTTACCCTATTTTTGCTCTATTTTAGGGTGACTTTCATTAGATTCATAGAGCGTATAACGATATTTTACGCGAAAAAATAAAAAATTAGGCGTATTATTTTTATTTTTTTATTTTTAGATTCCAATAACAGTTCTTCAAAACGTTGCCAGACTTATAACAAATCCCTTCAGCCAAGCAAGGAAGGATGCAGCCACATCACTAACCAATCCAGTAAAATAAATTTATGAAGACTTTTAGGAATAAGAGTAAATACAATACGTATTAAAATCCAAATCCAATCTAATCCAGAAGTAGGTTTATTTCACACTTAAAATTCGAATTTAAGAAAGACTATCTAAAATTTAATATTTGCAAATCTAAAAATAAAGGCTAACCATAATCTCGTGAAACCTTACGATCCAATCAACACTACATCAAGATTTAGTATAGTCTAATCATACAGGGTGAATTAAAATTCACTAAAAATATTTAAAATGCATATTTTTAAGGTCAACATTTCTTTTAAAGTTAGGCTACACAAGAAAGCTGGCCACAAAAAATCAAAACTTTTAGTCTTTTGCATTTTGCAACAATTGCTTAAAATTAAAAATCAAAGAAAAAAAAAGATGACCTTCTTGTTTTCAATAGCCACATTGGGTTTGTTATTCTTGTAATTTTGTTTTATTATTTACAGGGAGGGAACTAACTATGACCAAGCTTTAAAAGGTTGCATTTTAGGACATACATTTATAAAAAAGTCCCATTTTGACCTAAAAATGCGTTCTAAAAATATTTGTATTATATCTTGAGACACCCTGTATATTCATATAATTTTGGGTATGAAAAAACGTACATTTCCAAAATAGCACTTTTAAAAGCATTTGAATATATTAACAATCGTATGTATCAATGCAATTTTATGTAGTGTCTGATAAATCGTTTTTCATATATGCATTTAAGCTTGTATTATACTAAGCAATATTTAGGCAACTGAATTATTGCAGCTTTCGTTGCTTATATGGCCAGATTTACCCTTCTGAATCAACCGCAATAGCAAGAAGTTGCAATTAAATGCTTTGTAAATTTATTTTGTTAAACTCCTTAAGCTTTTGGTGATTTTTTAAACAATCTTTGTTGTTTGTCTCCTTGGTAGCCTAGTGAACACGTCTCTAATCTCCAACTCAGAAGGCCGGGTTCGATTCCCAGCCGGGGACTCATTTTTAGGTAGTAAATATTTCATTTCGTCCATGGTGGCAATACCACGTTGTCAAAAATGTGCTGTAAAATGCACAATCTGTATGTTGCAGTGCTTGGACAACGTTGGAGGAGTAGATGGGAAAAAATGGGCAACAAAGATAAAAAATCCTGCCATCCAGCAAATATATTTAGGCGTTTTTTTGTCTTATATATATTATATTTCCCAAACTCTCTAAAAGTAACAAAATTATTTTCCAGTAGTATACTGGCTTTAGAAAAGTGGACAAAACTCGTTTTATTTTTTTGATTCAGAAGGGTCTATCAGGGTAATATGTTATTTATTTTTAGGTTTTAAGTCTATAAGAAATATTTTAAAATTTGGTTTAAAAGCAATTATTAGCAATTTTGCTTTTTATTTTGGCGGCATATATTATCCAGTAAATTGACTTTTAAACAATAATTTCATTTCCTTTTTAGGCTCATTTGTTAAGGAAGCAGATGACCTTATAAAGTATTTTTAAATCCAATTTTGTTATGAAAGAAAATAAATTGAAAAGTGGCTTCAAGAATGATTTGTATTACGTATTTCATGAAACTTAATTAATTTCCATGACGATTTTGATCTTTTCAGCTATTTCTCTTGCAAGTTGGTATCCAATTCTGAGAAATTTATACACAACTTCATGACTAGAAAGGCCTGAAGAAGTAAACATTTATATTTACAGGTTTAAAAGTATTTTTTAAAATATTCTTTAATTTATTCCAAAAAAAGTGTCAGCTTTTATTATGAGAGGTTAAATTTCGCTTTATTAAGAAACCAGTATTTTATCTTTTTTAAGAGGGCTAAAAGTTTTGCCGAGGCTCAGAAGATCTAGGGTTTCATTTGACAATTTTCAAGTTTCGTGTACAAAAAGTAGTAACAAAGTTGCATTTTGCTCTTATTGCACAAACAACTATTAAAATATACAATGGAATTTAAAGGAGTTCTTTATAGAGTCAGCAGTTTAATAAAAATCGAACTTCCAATTTTAAAAGAATTGCATAGAACGTCTCAACTTACTTTTGCAAATATTGCTTTTAAACCAGCTTTTTTAATATTCTTTTTAAAACTTACAAATAAAATCACGTTGCATTTTCATACTTTTTCTTTTAACTTTGTAGATTTATATAATTAATTAAGTTTTTTATTTATACTAAACTGTAAATATACATATTTAGTTTTAAGTAGGTTGTGTTTTCATATATTAAAAACTTTTTTGTTTTGGCTGCAAACTTTTAAAATCGATTCCTTATCTTAAACGGCCCACAAACCATAGAACTTGTCGTACGACAGGTTGTAGAAATAGTATTACAGACAATCGGTTCAAAAAGTGACTATACTGTTGCCCACATACGCATCCAATCTGTCGCAAGTAATCCGTCGTACAACTTGTTGAACGACAAGTTTGATAGTCTGTGAGCCGTCTTAGGTATCAAAAATGCGACAACCACGTTTTTCATGACTAGAGACCGGATAATGTGCATTTGCATATTTCAGCTATTTGTAGGGGTAATAGCATATTTTCAGTAAAATATGTTTATGATGCGTATTATCCATATATTTTTAATATACCTATAAGGAACTTTCTCCCGGTAATACAAAATGTGTTACTTAATAATTAAACAATAAAATTGATTAAAATGTAAAGATTTTTCCTAAAATTTATCATGTAATGTTGCATATTTTGCCATCTTTCATGCATATTTTCATGCATATTCCAATTTTTATGTTGTTGTGTTGTAGTTGCATATAATCCGGTCCCAACTCATGACAGGCAAAACTAAACGTTTAATCGAGAGATCCGTTCACAAATTTGAGACACATTGTTTTATTTTATCTATAACTTTTTATCTTATCATTTTTTTTTACTTTTAGCTTTTATTTGAATGTCAAAAAAATTTAAACTTCGTTGGAGCAAATGCGTCCTTAGAAATTTCAATTTTTTTTCCCATAATTTATTCAGTTCATTTTCCACTGTATTTTTTTCTTTAAGTCTTTTGCTAAAGTTATACCTAAAATATTGTTTAACTTTTGCTTTTTAAGGAAATTAAATTAAAAAAACAATTGTGATGGCTTTTCTAAGCTTATTTTAACAATAATAATTAAGTTATATTAAATTATATTTCTTCTGAAAAAAACCATACAGTGTGTCCAATGATAGGTGTTACAAGAGGACAAATATACTAAAAATTTTTGAATTTTAAAACGAAATTTTGGGGAAACTAGTCGCATTGTCTAAAAGTAATAAATACAAAATTTTATTCCAATTTGTGTTATACAGGGCGAGTTATAACTAAAAAATGTGAAAAATGCCCGGGAACTAACCACTTTTATTTTTAAAAGTATAACAAAATTGTATAAGTAAATGTTGTAGAAAACTAAATTTTAGGTCAAAATTTAAAGTTTAAGCATGACAATAAAAAAATTGTCAATTTTTTACATTACGCATTGCAACCTAAATGATGGGCAAGGGGGAAAAATTCGCTGCCATAAGCCATGTTTGTTCAAAAACTGTTAATAATACGTAATGTAAAAAATTGTCAAAAGTATTTTTTTAACTTTAATTCCTTAACTTTAAATTTTGACATAATATTTAATTCCCTACAACATTTACTTATACAACTTTGCCCCATTTTTAAAAATAAAGGTACTTTACTCTCGGTCATTTTTTATATTTTTAGTTATAACTCGCCCTGTATATTATTAATCGCAGTAAAATTTTGTATTTATTAGTTTTGGACCATGCGACCAGTTTTTCCAAATGACGTTTAAAAATTTCAAAAATTTTTGTCTTTTTGTCCTCTTGTAAGACCTATCCTGGGACACACTATATACAGGGTGTTCATTTAAAAACTTTCCACTCAAGTTATCTTCGAAACCAGACAGATTTGAGAAAATCGCCGAATTACGTCAAGATATTTATTGAGGGGGAACGTTTTACAAAAATTGGACGGCGCCCCTTTAACCCCTTAACCACCAGGGCCATCACTTCAAAATTCTTAAATAAGAAGGCGGGTCGAGTGATACATCATTTTAAAGCTCCTGACGAGTACTTTATAACCCTAGAATATGAAGTCAATATCTTCACCTATTACAAAATGGCGGTACTTTTAAAATTACCTAAATACCTGATTTGGATGGTCATATTTCCGAAACTAATAATGTTAGATGTACTTAATGTGGTATTTTCTTAAAGCTCATTTAAATATCTTTTTAATGGTAAAATAATATACAGGATTCTTAAATAAAAAAATATGTACTTTTTTTCTACCCTGTATATTACTACCAGTATCACCATTAAAAAGACCTTTAAAACAGCTTTAAGAAAACACTACATTAGGGTACATCTAACTTTATTAGTTTCGAAAATATGGCCATCCAAATCAGGTATTTAGTAATTTTTAAAGTACCGCCATTTTGTAATAGGTGAAGATATTGACTTCATATTCTAGGGTTATAAAGTACTCGTCAGGAGCTTTAAAATGATGTATCACTCGACCCGCCTTCTCATTTAAGAATTTTGGAGGTGGTGGCCCCTGGTGGTTAAGGGGTTGAGGGCGCCGTCCAATTTTTGTAAAAACGTTCCAACTCAATAAATATCTTGACGTGTTTCGGCGATTTTCTCAAATCTGTCTCGATTTCGAAGATAACTTGAGTGGAAAGTTTTAAATGAACATCCTGTATATATTCCGTCATAGTCTGCAGCTACGTTATTGGTCAAAAAATAAATATTGGTCAATATTTTGTTGTGATAAGACATGCTAGTAGTTTTTATGCTTTAAAATATGTAAGTTATTATTATTAGATTACTATGTACGTATATCATTTTTTTAAGTTAAAATCATTTTGTATAATACCCATTGTTCGTTTATAAAACACTTGTTTTATTTTAAATAAATATTTTGTTATATATTAGTGTTTTTTGGTAAGGAAAGTGAGGGTAAGTGAAAGTTACATCTAAACAAAGGGTTATTTTTTAATATGCCCGTTACGTTTGTCTTCTGTAGTACAGTGAACAGTCTTTGAGCTATAATCCAGAAGGACTGGCTTCGATCTTCAGCCGCGGACACATTTTTAGATAGAAGTTGTCTAAAAGGTGCTGTGAAATGTAAAAACTGCATGCTTCAGTGCTTGGACAATGTTGAACAAAAGAAAAGATGGGTTAGACATTTTATAACCCGACACCCACGGTATTTTCGCGTGTAAACTTTCGAGGGCTATCACAAAGAAATATCTTTAACCTTTAATACAAACAAAAAATGTTATTGCTCTAAAATATAAAATTTAGTATGTGTACGACCGTTTCTTCTAAATGACCTGACGTGCCCACAATTAGCTTTGTTTCGTTTTCTAAAGGCCACCCTGTATATGTATGCACATAAGAAAAATACAGTGTTTTTTGCTCTTAATTTAATTTCTATAAAATTAGCGCATGACTTATGGGAGGATAAAAACTACTTTTTGTCGTAAAATGATAGTTGCAACAATCAAGATGGCGGATGGGCGCCATCTTAGAAAAAATATAAAAGGGGGCCTTGTGCTTTATTATTTTAAAGCACTTTTGAGAACTTTATAACTCTAGAACATAAAGTAAATATCTTTATCAATTACAAAATGTCGGTACTTTAAAAATGACCTAAATTTCTGATTTGGATGGCCATATTTCAAAACTAATAAAGTTAGATGTACTTAATACGGTATTTTCCTAAAGCTCTTTTAAATATATTTTTAATGGTATTAAAATATACTGGGTAACTCATTAAAAAAAAATACTTTTCGTTCTACCCTGTATATTATTATCAGTATCACCACTGGAAGGATATTTAAAACGGCTTTAAGAAAATACCCATTAAGTACATCTAACTTTATTAGTTTCTGAAATATATCCATCTAAATCAAAAACTCCGGTAATTTTTAAAGCACCCACATTTTGTAATTGGTTAAGATATGGACTTTCTATTCCAGGGTTATAAAGTAGTCAAAAGGAGCTTTATGTTTTACCCATCTATTATTGATCTGTAATACCTTAGAAACGGAATATGTTATGGTAGCAATAATACCTGCTATCACACCTAGGGCATTATGATAATGCCCGCTTATAATGCCCTAATGCGCTAATATGGAAATTTTATTGCTTATCCAATTTTATTTCTCTCACAATAAAGATCAAGTTTATACAAACATATGTATTAAAATAAAATCAATAACTCACCAGTTCCTGAAAATATGCCATTAAAACGGTTTCGCTTATTTGAAGAATTCCGTTCGCATCTTTCCAAATACCAAATATGCCATACTCCCGATCATACTGTTGCCTTGATTTAACTGGCAAAAGATTTTCGGTCGTTTTTATGGCCTTTTCTCTTATATTTTGTGGAATTTCTTCCATTTTGAGCAAATCGTTAAATAAAAAAATGCCAACTGACTAACTGATAGAAACATCAAAGTCAAACTTAACACCAGTCATTATCTACTTACGTATACAGGTACAGGTGCAACTTATTTTTTATATTGCGAATAAATAATGTAATTAGTCATTGAAAAACTCTTTTTTGGGTAAAACATAAAGCATTGATGCATCACGGGCTTTACTGGACTATAATGCCCCATCAGGTCGAAATCTATCTGACCTTCAGGGCATTATAGTCCTAGTAACGCCCTTGATACATAAATAACTATTAAATTAAAGTGCCACAAAACCCCTTTTTCATTTAATTTTCTGTCCCAAGATGGCGCCCATCCGCCATCTTAATTGTTGCAACTATCATTTTTACGTCGAAAAGTAGTTTATATCCTCCCATTAGTCATACCCAAATTTTATAAAGAAAAATTTAAGGGTTTAAAAGTTAGCAGGGAGGGGACTATATACGTCCACACTGTATGTACACTATCGGACAAAAGTAGAGCAACACTTTGATAAAATTTACATATCCTGATTTTATAATACTAAATGTAAGATATCGCTTTTAAATACATTGTGTTTTAAAACATCAAAGTAGGCTGCTGTCATCGGCGACAACGGCGCTTTGGATGATCAAGCCAGATCATGTCATTTTGTCATAAAGTTTTAACTGTAAATAAGTAATGCGTCAAAAGTAAAGCAACATTTTAATTAATTCATCAAATGATAAGTTTTCGGTGAAAGTAGAGACAAAAATAGTTTTGTAAAATTAGTTTTTAATATTTTGAACATTTTTGTGCTGAATTAATTATGCCGAGAGGTATTCCAATTTCAAAAGACTTAAAGCAGGGAGTTGTGAATGCTTTCAGGGAAGGTAAAAAGCAAGCCCATATATCAAGACAATTTGATTTACCCAGTTACAGTGTATCTAAAATAATTTCATCCTATAATGAAAGGGGACATTTAGAGGATCTACCAAAATCGGGAAGACCAAGAAAAACAACAATATGGACCGACAGACGCATTAAAAGAATTTCTCAAAATGATCCTTGGAAGTCTGCACCTAGAATTATTGCTGAAGTTTCAGGAATTATGGTTGGTCCACGGACTGTTCAGAGAAGGTTGGTAGAGGCAAAGTTGTTTAGTAGACGCCCCGCTAAAAAGCCGCTAGTTTCGGGAAGAAATAGAGCAGCAAGACTTGCATTTGCACATCGGCATTTAAATTGGACAGTAGACGATTGGAAAAAAGTTCTTTTTAGTGACGAAACGCGATATAAAATTTTTAATTCCGATGGAATGAAAACGTGTGCGGCGACCAATAAATGGCAGGTTTAATCCTAAGTACGTAACACCAACAGTTAAACATGGTAAAGGCAGTGTTTTTTATGGGGTTGTTTCTCATGGAAAGAGGTAGGCCCTATACACTTTATTAATGAAAATATGGATCGATTTATTTATAGGGATATAATGGAAAATGTCATGCTCCCTTATGCAGAGTGGAAAATGCCACTGCGTTTTACGTTCCAGCAGGATAACGATCCAAAACACTCTTCGCGAATTGTTCAAGAGTGGTTTTGAGAAAACAATGTTCGAGTTTTGGAGTGGCCGGCACAATCCCCCGACCTCAACCCAATTGAGAACTTGTGGGAAGAAGTAGAACGTCGTATTTGAACACAAATGTTTCCGAATAAACAATCGTTGACAGATAAAATCCGCCAAGTTTGGACAAATCTTCCCGAAAACATTATTTAAAATTTGATTGCCTCAATGCCGCGACGTTGCCAGCAAGTAATAAATATTAATGGGTATTCTATTAACTATTAACATAATACTTCTAGTAATTATTATAATTAAATGTGTTAAAGGTTCTTTGTTGTAATATCTAAAATAAAAAATTGTTGAATACAATTTGTTGCTTTACTTTTGTCGCACTGATTTTCGTCAATATTTATAATTATAAATATTTTTGATCTCAAATTTTATCTAAAATTTATCATAATGTTGTGAAGTATTCCTTTAATCTTAGAGATAATACTTATTCATTAAACGTATCCAGAAATTACCTGAGAACTTTTTTTGTCGAAACAAAAAAAAAACACTTTGTTGCTCTACTTTTGTCCGATAGTGTATGTTCTAAAAGGATCAAAATAAGGCATAATGCATATGCAACTTTTATATTTACTAACTCTGATGATTGGCAATTTAAAAGTTTGCAGACAGAGTGCGTTAAAAAGTTTTAATTAAACTTTGAAAAGTTAAGGCCGCTTGTGCTGCTCAAATTTTAAAATTATACCTTCCATTACTATGGAAACCATTACGGAAATTTAGTATCTGTTAATGTCATTTTGTAATTTGACGTATTATAATTAAAAAGTTAAAAGTAAAGGCGTTCGTTTAGGAGTTTTTGGGAATATTATAAAGATAAAAAATATCTGGCTGGACTCCTATTAAAAGGTAAATGTAAGTTCTGTATAATAAATTATTCAGCAATTTTAGGCGTTCAACCAATTATAACCGCGGTAATAATTGGTGACAACTTTGACGTATAATACATTGTTTAAACGTCAACATAAACGATTGGTAAATACCGTTTTAGAATTGGTTCTTCGCCTAAAATTGATGATTCTAAAATAAAAAATATTTACCTTTACTTACGTGTATGTATGTCCGGAAAAAAGTACTTACTTTTTTCCCACGGAAAAAAATAATTTTATGAAAAATCACATTTAAGTACCTGTTAACAGAGATACAATATAATTTTTTTCTCGTCACGGAAAAATATTTTTGTAGTTAAAATACACGGCATTTCTTCACAACGTAAAAAACTATTTATATTAATCCAGGCGAAGCCAGTAATTTCTTTTTTTTTTGGTGTGCAAATTTTGTGGATACCTCATATTGCCATTATACAGGGTGTTTGCTAACAACGGTACGAAACTTAAGGTGGTGATTTCTTATTTCTATTTCAGAAAAAAGTTTCTATAAACATATGTTCGCACTTGCTTTATTTCTGAGATACAGGGCGTTTAATTTAAAAAAAAGTCGAAATCTTTTAAATATCTTAAAACCCTTTAACCGATTTGGATAAAATTTGGGACACTTATTTAATGTAATAAGGCGCTTGTTAAACTTTGCTTAGATTTAGATTACTGGTCCAGTGGCGTTTCAGTGGGCACTACAGCCAATATTATTGTGAAAATAAATAATAGTTTAAAAAAACTAAAAAAACACGCTTTTATATGCAACCGAACTAAAAATTAGAAAATAATTTTTCATTAAAAAAAAATATTGTCACTTCATAGTAAAGCGTGGGGTGCTTAATATACTAAATGTTATAATTATTATTATATTTGCCAATATCTATGAGGGAAAAGTTATGAAAAAAATTGTAAAATTCCATATTTAGAGAAACAAATGAAACCAAAGCCGCCCATGTTAAAGGTCTATGAATCAGAGCGGCTAGTTTTTCCAGGATTCAGAGTCATTTTCAGAGATAACGTGTGGTCCAAACATAGACAAAGTACTTATTTTGAAAATCAGGAAAATCTACCCTTTCCAATAAATTTAAAATATACATGGTGTTTTATTTAACATAACAAAATCGATGCTCAATTGTTTACTTAGCGATTTTAATTTGTTTATTTTTAGCAAATCCTGGCGGTTCTTATACAACCATGAAACTTTTGTATTTAAAATATTTTTTTATCTTAAACAATAAAGCGTGTAAAAATATACCCGAACATCCTGTACATAAGTATATTTCTTTGTTTAAATTAATTATTATATATTATTAATAAACAGATTTACCGACTTATCTCTGTTTCCCTTTTTCAAACTTTAAGTGTAGTATAGGTAAAAGTCTGGTCACAAATAACCGCACCGATGTCCCACAAGACCGGCATCGTAGCACGACCGTGGCTCGGACGGTCTGAAACATGCCCAGAAAATGAAATCATACGTGGATCGGATAGCGTCGATGTTCCCATTATGATAATGCCCGCTTATAATGCCCTAATGCGCTAATATGGAAATTTTATTGCTTATCCAATTTTATTTCTCTCACAATAAAGATCAAGTTTATACAAAAAATAATTTTATGACTTTGTGTACCAAGTAGATATCATCAGGAGCCTTCTTAATAAATTTTAATATTTGTTCTCCTTCCAAAACTTTAGACTTCTTCGGGACGTAGCCTTTCGACTTAACTTTTAAAAAAGATATGAGACGATGGTATTGCGAAATGTCTATATTTTCATAGACCATCAACGTAGACCTTAGGGTGGAATACTCCAGGGTCCGAGAGAGTTCGGACTGTATTTTTCCGACTAAAAATAATAAAGTTTGTTAAACATATGTATTAAAATAAAATCAGTAATTTACCAGTTCCTGAAAATATGCCATTAAAACGGTTTCGGTTATTTGAAGAATTGCGTTCGCATCTTTCCAAATACCAAATATGCCATGCTCTTGATCATACTGTTGCCTTGATTTAACTGGCAAAAGATTTTCGGTCGCTTTTGTCTTTTTCTCTTATATTTTGTGGAATTTCTTCCATTCTGAGCAAATCGTTAAATAAAAAATGCCAACTGACTAACTGAGAAACATCAAAGTCAAACTTAACACCAGTCATTCTCTACTCACGTATACATGTGCAAATTATTTTTTATATTGCGAATAAATAATGTAATTAGTCATTGAAAAACTCTTTTTTGGGTAAAACATAAAGCATTGTATGCACCACGGGCTTTACTGGACTATAATGCCCATCAGGTCGTCGAAATCTATATATTCGACCTTCAGGGCATTATAGTCCTAGTAACGCCCTTGATACATAAATAGCTATTATTGTACATTTTGTAAATAATATGTGGGTATAACTTACGCATATATTGTTATTTATTGTTTCATAAGTTTTTTTAAAAAATTAATATTTTCAGAAATTTAATAAACCAATGTTTGTTTACTTGTTAAAATGCGGTGCGGGGTATGTAGTTGGGCACGGAGCGGTGATATTAGGCCTATGGCGAGTCACAGCAGTGCTACGGTATGCTGTGGTTATATATGGTCAACCCTTAAAACTGTGTTACTGTTAATGATTTAATTTATGATAAGGTGTAATTTAAAGGATAGTATAATTAACTTATATTACTGCAGTTTGAATTTATGCAAAATTTTTGCACCGCACCCCCTACATTTCACCGGTGAAGCGCACGGCCACGGGCTCCTTGCGGTTATGTGAGGCCCGACCTTAAAAGGTGCTGTTAACCTAAATAGTGAACGCGCGGACTTATGTTATCAGTTTTGTTCTTTAAAATGTGTATTAATTTTACTCTTCATAGTTACTTAGAAATGGGAATATTTTGTTAATCGAGTTTAAAAATGTACATGAAAAAAAAAATTGTTTATTGTGGGATTTACATTGTCTCAACAATGTGCGTTTTAAACTAATAAATTTTATTTATTGGACCTCTTTTATAATAATGTTATAATACAGTAAAACTTTATAAAATCACGAATACATAAACACTGTGTTTCATATTATATTAAATAATGTATAAAATAATTATTAATTAATTAAATTATATTTAATAAACTAAATCATGTGCGCATAATTAATTCTTTATTGGCTTATTAATATTAAATTTTAAATATTTTATTTATTCTTTAATTATATAAAATATGTATAATTTATTAAAATATGTATACCGGGTGTCAACATATCTATTAGACAAACCATACCTTCTAGAGTTTTAGACATACCAAAATGAGACTTGGTAAAATTAAATGGTATAGAAAGAGGATAGTTTTTGCATATTTCCTACTTTTTAGTTACTTCTGGTTTAACCGGAAATGACTTAAATTTTTATTTTTTACATAGAACACCCTGTATATTTTAACATTTTTTGATTCCTGAGACAATTCTAAATAGTAATTTGATATGTTTTTAAGTATTTACGCCTAATTGATTTTTTTTAGAGCAATTTGGTTTTTTGCGTCTTATGACTTTATGTTTAATCCGATCGCAAATAAATTGGTATCGTTGGATACGTTAAAAAATCCTTTATATGAAAAGTGCTTGTCTAAAAGGGTTTAGATTTAAAAAATAATAGTTAGACATGGAAATGTCAATTTGCTAAATTGTTTTATTCCTATCTTTCATATTAGTTACTAAAACTTTGCGATTGTATTTTTCCAACATCGCCTAGGGTCACTAGATTAATTTTCACCCAATCATGGCCATGCAATGCAACATGCAATATTAGAAATGGTCCTAAAAAATCAAGTAGGCTTAGAAACTTCTTAAAATGTCACATTCTAACTTAGAATTGTGTCAGCAATCCAAAAATCTTAAAATATACAGGGTGTTCCATTTAAAAATTCAAAATTGAAGCCATTTCCGGTGAAACCGGAAGTGACTAAAAACTAAAAAAATGCGTAAACTGCCTCTTATTATACCATTTACCTATACAAAGTCTTATTTTAATATGTCTGATGTTCTAAGAGTTATGGCTTGGTATAAGTATAGAATGTAATTTTTAAAAGAAAATAGAATATATCACTGATGCTTAAATAAAATTGGTATAGTGTATCTCAAAGTATATCGCTTTGGCTTTTGACGGCAATACTCCAATATACCTGCCGACAGCAATAAAACTGCGGATCAGTAGGTTTTAAAGAGCAGAACATTAGGGACGGACTCTAATAATAATATAACTATATTATCTATACGTACCTAACTACATTTTTATCTAAATAATACAAAGATTTAATTTATTGTTTATTTAAATAGGTTTAATCTTAAAATTACATTAAATAATTAAATATATTCAAAGTTTTAATAATTATAAATTTATAGTAGTTTCGTCGTCTTCTAGCTTCTTTTTCAGTTTATCCAAGGTAGGAACAACTCCGTTTTCATAAAGACAATATATTTGCTTCCTTTAGGTCTCTATTGTCTATACGGTGAGATCGAAAATCACTACGCTTTTTTTTGTTCTATTTTTCACTATTAATAATATCCCTTATCGACGATATTGGAGTTTTTGTAAGTAGACAGGTTTCTTTTAAAGCCTCTTGGTTAATAAGTCCCTTACTGATTAAAGTTTTATACACATTTTTCACAACCTGTTTTGCATCTAAAGACAAATGATTTCGACGCGACATAATAATATAAATGTATTACAACTTTTTCGAAACGCACAGTAAAAACGGTATTTCAACACTGCAACTAAAATATTAGCAGAAATATTTATATAAATGGTCAAAACTCAAGGGATATTTATACCTGGCCCACCCCTGTCGTTATGAACTCATGGATTTGCCCGGTTTGCCCAATAACAATAGGTCATAAAATCATTTAAGGTTTATTGGGGTATTGCCCGTCAAAAGCCAAGGCGATATACTTTGAGATACACTATAGTTTTTATTTTTTCAACCTATTTAGCAATAGTATATTGTGTAACGTGTAAAAAAAGCCATATACAGTAACCGCCAAAGAGTGGGACAGATCGAATTTTTTGATTTAAAAAATATAAAAAAAATTGGCAATCAGCTCTGCTTATCGAGTAAGCTGAAATTTAATAATAACCATCCGGCTCCGGGAGTTGGGGCATGTACTAATGAAATTTTGTCCTGTTTTAGGATCTTTTTTAAAATTTTATCCAACTTAAATATTTCTTTAATTATAGCTATACAAGGGAAACGCCCTTTTTTACTTCCTTTTTGTTAATGATACTTGAATTTTTAAATAAAAGATTATTAAAAAAAAAACATTTTTCAGAATTTTTCTCGGAATTTAAAATATCAACAACCATATTTTTACGATGACAAGAACTATTTTTAAAATACAATATATGATGCTCCCACGCTATTAATATCCCAAACACCATTAGCTTCCTATGTAAACTTTATTTGCCGCTACACGATTTTTCCACTTAATATAATGCAGGGTACAATAAATCTTTGTTTTATGACACACTGATTTTTCGGTTATAAATTCACAAATAAAAATATCTCAATTTTCAAGAAATTTGTCAGTAAATCAGTGCCAGTTGTAACAAACTACAGATGGATGAAATAGTAAACCGCATTTAAAATTAAAATATTTTAATCCAATAATATTTAAAATAAATTTATTTTTATTACCAATAAGAGTTTATTTTTTTAGGATGGTACAATCTTTATGTTAATGCTTTGTAATTTTCGGGTATACTGTCATCTAAAAAAAATCCTCAATTCGAAATTAATAATGATCTAGTAGTATTTAACAGAAAATAAAAATAAGAAGTAAACCGTATTTTAAATTAAATATTCTAATTCAAAATATTTAAAATTATTTTTTTATCTTTGGACAAACCACGAAGGCTTTAAGCCCAAATACTAACGTATCGTGGGTGTCTTAAGCAAGGTAAGAGGGAGAGATAAAAGAACGAACAAAGTGAGAAGTTGGGGGCTGTCCAGTTGGACCGTATAGGGATGCATACGCGCGGAACCACGAGTTTGTCTGTTGAGAACCGTGAGTGGAGGAACTATACTGGACAATTCTTCAGAGCAGAAGCCATGGAAGTACCTATAAAAGCGTTAAATCCCCCACAGCCCGACGATGGGCAAGAGAGGGAAGCCTTTCTGTAAGTGAAGGATTATTAATGAGACGAATAGCTCTAGAAGGTCGGATTTGGGACACATATAAAGTATATAAATTAGATACACTGAATTGTATCCGCAGTTGGTTTCTTGTGAAACATTTTTTAAATATTAATACTAAATAGAAAAAATTGCTTTTTAATGTTTCAAAAATTATTAGAGCATTACTCTACAATTGTTTCGCCTTTCTAGGGCTTCATCAAGAGTACTTCGTATACTAAACTTAAAAAGAGAAATATTTACAAACAGAACCATTTAACACGTTTTTCCCAAAAGGTCTATAAAATATTATTAGGGGTTTTATTATGCGGCCCAGATGTGGTAATAAATTTATTTATAATTGGCATATCTGCGAAATTTATTTGATCATTGGTAGAAAGAGTTGTATTGTCTATAAGTGATTTTTTAATTTCTAGTTGTTCATATAAATTTAATTTTTACCTTTGTTTTCTCTATGGAGTAGTTTAACATTATTAAGATCTATTAAGTGGTTTTGTTCTATACAATGTGTTGAAATGCCTGTGTTTTTAAACCATTTAAAATTGATGTTTTGTGTTCTTTTATTCTGTTTTTATGCTCCTTCCACTTTGACTAATATATTCCGCATTACAGTCTGCGCAATTAACTTTATAAACCCCTGACATATCTAATTTTTCTGTTTTGTCTTTATTGTTAACTAATAATCTACCTAGGTTACTCTTATTTACAGACACAGTTTTACAGCCTAACTTATCTAGCCTATTGGATACATTATTGCTGATGTTTGGTATATAATTTATAAACTTAAAATTATTGTTTTTAGGTTCTGTAATACTATAAAACTCTTTAGCAATTAACTTTTGTTTTTCTTTGTTAACAATTTATCAACAAGTGATTCTTTATATCCGTTGTTTCTTGCTATTTGTTTAATAATGCAGAGTTCTTTGTTAAAATTTGATTGACTTAATGGGAAAGTGACAAGTCTGTGAATTAAACTATGAAAAGAAGATATATTTTATTTTCCATGATTGGTTCGATGCGTAATTTATTACCGTGTCTGTCGTCGTTGGTTTTCTGTAAATATCGAATTCAATGTGGTTGTCAATATTTTTAATGTTTATATCCAAAAAATTTATCTCATTTTCATTTCCTTTTTCCATAGTGAACTGAATGTTGCTATTTATTGAGTTTAGAAAATTTAAAATTTATCTAAATTTCTCTCTGTACTATTCCAAATGCAAAAAACATCGTCTACATATCTTTATATAAATTAGAAGCGGAAAAATACTTTTGGCTCGAAAGAGAAATCCAAACTTTTTTGAAGCTGCCGTGGCTATAGATACAAATGTGACGCCCACAAGATTAAAGGTGTCTTTGCTCTGTAAAACTTGGCCGCTCATAAGTAGAGGATGAGTATTTGATGACTCTTTTCGCGACAAGAAACATGATTGTGTTTTGGATGCATTAAAGTGGACGAGATTTTTGGCGCCCCAATCCAATATTAAATTAAGATCCTGCGAAAGAGATATCTGCATCGCTCTGCGTTTGTTTCCCAAGTCAGGTTTAGTGATGGGTTTAGGAACCTGAAAACTGGAATGTAGAGTACTAACGTCGGCGAAACTATGAATGGAATTAGTTGTGGACAAGAGAAGGTTGTTGATGTGAAGAAAAACAATATTGGTGCCAGAACTGAGCCCTGAGGGACTCCAGCATTTACTTGGTGAAAGCTTGAAGGATGGCCGTCCACAATAACTTTATTTTATTTACAATTATAGTTGATTTTTTTACGGATTGTACAATCTTTGTGTTAATGCGACGTAAATTTTCGGTTATAAATCTACCAAAAGAATTCCTTAATTCAATGAAAATTATGAATTAGTTCCAGTTGTAAAAAACTAAAAAAAAAAATTAAAATTAAACCCTATTTAAAATTTAAATATTTTAATTAAAAAATATTTAAAATGAATTAATTCCATTACCAATTATAGTTGATTTTTTTAGGAGTACAATTTTTGTGTTAACGCGACGTATATATTTGATTATAAATCTACAAAAAGAATTCCTTAATTCAAAGAATTACGAATCAGTTCCAGTTGTAATAATACAAAATTAAAAAAAATATATTTAAAATTAAAACATTTTAATTAAAAAATATTTAATAAATTTTAAATTTTTGTTAACACATATACTTGCATTTTTTAGGATGGTACAATCATAGTGGTGATTTTTGGAATATAAATCATTAAAGAAATTACCGTCAAGTCCAAGAAAATTAGGAGTCATGAAAATTAAATTATTTTAATTAAAAATATTCCATAAATTACTCTGGGAAAATATTACAGCCTTATTTATAAAGATAACAGAGAAAATCACAGGTTTTTTTTGTGATTTTTTTTTGTCGCGGTTTAAGAAAATTATTAGTAAAATTTAAGTCTTAGAAACTACAACTAAACTGATAAACAGGATTTAAACAGTGCATGTCTAAAGTCAGGACCCTTCCTAACTTTTAAAAAATTAGTTTTTTGTATCCTTTAATTTTTTTCACTGGTGTAATATCTTTGACAGCCAATATAATATTTGAATAAAAATCCCAAATTAAAAAAATATATATATCCATATATTTTTAAAATCTGTATTTTGTTCACTATACTTTTTTAATGCCTCTAATTATAAGAAAAGGGCAAATATTTTTGCGAAATTTGCGATTTGACGATAACATTTACAAAAAAAAATACAAATTCGCTTTTGAAACATGGATTTTTTCTAAACAAGGATAACCAAAATATTAACTTTTTCGCAACTTCCACTATAAAAATGTTCCTTACGTTCGTCTCGAAGCCAAAAGCATCTAGTATACAAGTCGTGCGACTTCAAAATGTTCAATGCCATATTTTTGCCAATGCGTGGAAAGGAAACGATCTAAAGCAACAACAAAGAGAGTCGGATGCGTTACCCTATACGGAATGTTTACATGCAGTCATTCTTTCTCCAATCTTTACCTGCTAGTGTTTAACACACTGCAAGTCAATTTGAATGTAACGAGCTGGCATATTAGCATCGCGTATATGTGGTGTTGAACCCATGTCTCAGTTTTTAAATAAAATAAATTAAAAATTCTAGGTGCGCGCTTGTACATAATATTTACCAATATGCCTTTATAATAAAATTTCAGTATACAGATTTCCGATTGAAGACAGATCTGTTGTTCCAATTTTATAAGTTTTAGATTCTAATATTTCAAAGATAAAAGATACGTCAAGATCTATATAAAAAAGCTTCTTTAGAAAAGACAGATGTTATTTATATTCACCAACCCTTCAAATAAAAAGATAAATATTAAATTTTTCTAGGACCCTTTCCCAAGCTTTTTTTATTTAAGTTTTTCGTTCTTTTTTTTAGAGCAAATACCAATATATTTATTTCGGCAAATCTGCAATATTTCTTATTGACAAAGCTTTTGCTTTATCATAAAAAATGTTTATTTGTCGTAAAAATGTTGAGCGGTAAAAATAAACGTGATAAAATAAAATATCATTACGTAAAATATACAGAGAGTGATTCAAAAATTGATCTTACAACCTGATTTTTAACCGACTTCAAAAAAAAAAGGAGGTGTTTAATTCGATTTGTACACCAATTATGAATGATACTATAAGAATTTTGGACTTCTATTGTCTGTATTTTAACTATTTACACAACGTTTCGGGACGTCCTATCTCTTTCCGTTTTCAAGTGTAAAGTACTACTAACTTCTAACGCTACGATCATGCGTTGGGGTTGTTCTTTATTTAAAAAAACAAACAAAATACCTTTAGTAAACTAAGTGTAGAAATACCCACTATTTCGAAACCATTCGCTAAGCGCACCAATTCTGGCGCCCTAGGCGAACAACCCCACGCATGATCGCACCCAACTCAGTCACTGGTTGTTGGTCTACCATAGTTTATATACTTCGTAGCGTTAGAAATTAGTAATATTTTACTGGGACTGCCCAATATGTATGAATAGTTAAAATAAAGGCAATGAAAGTCCGAAATTCTTATAGTATCTTTCATGAAAATCATTGTCTACCACATTTAAACAGACGTACACCAATTACTACTAATTGTCAGTTATGGACTTCTTTTTGTTTTTCTTTGAAAGGATGCACGTTCGCGGTGGTTCCCTAAAAAAACAAGTCAGAATTGCGAAATAGAAAGGTACTGGGCTTATTTTCTCTATTTTTCTTATATATCATGTGGTTGTCATTTAGCTCATCTTTTTACATTTTAATACACTGAATTGTATCCGCAGTTGGTTTCTTGTGAAACATTTTTTAAATATTAATACTAAATAGAAAAATTGCTTTTTAATGTTTCAATAATTATTAGAGCATTACTCTACAATTGTTTCGCCTTTCTAGGGCTTCATCAAGATATAAGTATACGAAGTACTCTTGATGAAGCCCTAGAAAGGCGAAACAATTGTGGAGTAATGCTCTAATAATTATTGAAACATTAAAAAGCAATTTTTTCTATTTAGTATAAATTTTTACATTTTCTTTTAATATGTAATTGTGTGTATTTTAGGTTTGTGTGCTAGGTGTTTCCGTGTATATCCAATTTATACCTACTAGAGACAGCATTGCCGATCTGTACGAGCATTTGACGTAATAAAAAATGTAAACGTATTGTTTTTTATTGTATGGTCACCAATAAAATATTCATCATCATCATCAATCGGCCCTTTACATCCACTGCTGGATATAGGCCTCCCCTATTTCTGCCCACCGTCCTCGGTCTTGAGCACTTTGCATCCAATTTGTAGACATTCTTCTTATGTCATCTGTCCATCGCGTCGGAGGTCTTTCCCTGCTTCTTTTGTCAGCTCTTGGTCTCCACTCGAGCAACCTCCTCGTCCATCTGTCATGAGGGCTACATGTCCAGCCCAGTTCCATTTCAGCTTTGCCACCTGATAGGCAACATCCGTGACCCCTGTTCTCGCACGTAGAACTTCGTTACTAACGTGGTCACGAATTGACACACCAAGCATCGATCTTTCCATCTTACGCTGCGTTATTCTGAGCTTCTTAGCAGATGTGACGGTCAAAGTTAAAGTTTCAGCGCCATAAGTTATAACTGGTAGAATGCACTGATTAAAAACCTTTTGCTTTAGACAGATTGGGAGATTACTTTCAACTACATCCCTAAGTTTACCATATGCAGCCCAAGAGAGGGCAATTCTTCTTTTTTAACTCGCATGTCTGATTATCTCTCGAGATTCGTATTTCATGACCCAGATATATGTATTTGTCAACAAACTCCACTTCGCAGTCACCAATAACAGTGTTTCCGCTTGGAACTAGATTTGTTATACATTTGGTTTTTAAGTTGTTAATTTTTAGCCCTACCTGAGCACACACCTTCCTGAAGATCTTGCAGCATTGTTTTGATATCTTTTAGATTGTCGGACAACAAAACAATATCGTCCGCGAAACGTAAATTTGTTAGATTCAGGCCATCTATATTTATACCCTTTTTTGCTCCAGTTAAGCATCTTAAAAGCATATTTCAAAACGGTGATAAACAGTTTGGGTGACATAGTGTCTCCTTGTCGCATCCCTCTGCCAATTTTTATGGGGTTGGTGTTTTCGTGCAGTTTTTGTTTTCGTGCAGTTTTAATATATATTAAATAATAAAATATTAATACCAATAAACTAAAAGAAAAAAATTAAACCGACTTTAAAATAAATAAAACCCACTAAAAATTAAAAAAAAAATAAAAATGAAGTCGAGTAATACCATATGGTACTATTTTTAAACCATAAATAAAAGCTTTGTTCATATTAACAAATATATAATTTTAAAATTTGCAGCAATGAAAAGGTTATTTGTTTAAAGTTTGACATGATAGAAAAATAACGTATTTTTTGTTTATCGCATAACAATAAAGTATATTTTGTTTCATTTAAAATATTTATATCTGTAATGGGTTATTTATTTTACTTTTTATTATATATAAATGTGGTAAAATTTTAACGTGTTAAACAAAAAATTAATATCATTTAAATAAAAGGTTTTAATTATTTCAGCTGTGTAAATAAAATATTTGGTAATGAAAAATGTTTTTAAACCACTACTTGTATAAAAAAATTTAATACAAAATTTATGCATACTTTATACAATACATATTTTCACAATCAGTCACTTTATGATTTACAAATTTTAATAATAATAAAAATGATAATTTATTCATTTTATATGATAATTCTAATTTACAGTAAAATCTAAAAAGTTAAAAGCAATAAAAATAAATCAATTTTGGCAGTAAATTTTACTTATGACGTAACCTAAAAATGGATATTAAAATCGAAGTGACTAGGGGCACGTTGATGTGCCGCGATTATTTTTTTACCGGGCACGTGTATGACGTCACTACTGAGCGTGCCATTATTCATCATCAAAGTTGAAATTCAAACTATCCTTAATTTGGCTATATTCTGCCTTCTTTTTGCACAAAATTCTTGATATAACACTAAATTGGCATACAATATTTCATGAACATCCTTAAAAAACCTATTTTTTAGTTATTTTACACGTTTTTATTAAATTCTAATTATTTTACGCCCAAAACGCTGCAACCATGCATACACCTAAGTGTATAGTGGTTTCCAAACATGGCGACTTGATTTAAAGCAAACCTTTTATTATATTAATAAAGAAAGGCTTATAATCAGTAAAAAACAGGTTTTAAAAGGTTTTTAATGTAAAATGAAATTGGGCACAGGGAGTTTGTTAAGCCAATAATTATAAAAATAAATTTAAGGGTTATATTTACTTGCGATTGTAAAAAAACGATTTTTAACTGATCCTTCAAATAGTTACGAAGATATTTACGTACTTGTAAAAATTGTATAGGTTTCATAAAACTTTAAACACAAACTGTGTTTTCAAAGTCCGTTAACCTACTTTCTCGGAAACCACTGGACCGATCGGCTTGAAATTTTCACACAATCTACTTAGATGCTTTGGTAAAGTAATGAATAAAATAATAGGGCTTCTGGTTGTTTTTTAAATTACTTTAAAGTGTAAATTTAAAAAAAAACAAGTTTTTTTGAAAAGCTCAGCCTTATAATATCAAAAAGATAGGTTGGTTGACGCGATATTTACAAAGTTATTAAAAATATCTATTTTAATTTAAAAATTAATTCAACTTTAACAATCTTAAAGATAAATTCCATGTGAAAAGTTTGTGCGGCAAAAATCATATGATTTATGCGATCCAGTATGAAATAAAACGAAAAGAATGTGTATGAGTTAAATATTAGTTACAAAAGTAATAAATGGTGAGTAAAATATTATTAATGGTTGTAGCAGTTTTGCAAGACATTTAGTCGAAAAACGTTTTTATACCCTGTTATACAGGGTTTTTAAATACATACGTAATAGTACTTCTTTCAAATTGCAAGGGTAGTTAGCACGGGGGGGACTAGAGCTTAAATTTTAAAATTTTAGAACCAAATAATAGCTTACTTTTTAGTTAATTTTAACTTGACTACACTGCAAACTTGCCACCGAAAATGTATTTTTTTAGCTTCTTATTTTAATTTTATTTTTTTATTATTATTATTTTGTTTTGGGAACAGCGGTCACATTTGGCGTGTACCCAAAAATAAAAATATGCGCAAACTTTTATGTAGAATAAAATTTGTTGACAAAATACAAATATTTTTTTTATTTCTTAAATATTTAGCGGATCTGTATGTCCAAAAAAACTAACTAATTTAAGTTGCAACTTATCCATAAATTACAATTTTTCGTAGAATAACTGTACTGTAAATTTTGAAAATTTATATTTTCTATTTATCATAGCTTCTCTGGAAAACAACGGCTTCTGTTGGCTGATTTCCGCCTGTCATCCCAATTTTCGCTGGAAAACTGACGAGAAGGATGTTTTGTGAAAACTCAGCAGTTCATTGTGCATTTATTTAAAGTTTGGTATTTAGTTATCTAAAAATAACAAAAAGGGTTTGATCCAGTGTTTAAAATTATAAAGTCTGTTTTATTTTATTAAGTAAGTAGATATCGTAAATATAAATAAATATTTAAAATATCTATTGCCGTTTCGTTGACATTTTTTTAGCCAATATAAAAATTTTTGAATCTTTGGACAAACCACAAAGACTAAAAGCCTAAATACTAACGTACCGTGGGTGTCTTAAGCGAGGTAAGAGGAAGTTTGTTGAAACGGGACTTAAATACTTAACGATTTGGGTGGGGGAAGGAAAGATCTTCGCGGACAGTAGGTTTCATATTTTAAAAACTCTAGGGATAAAAGAACAAACAAAGTGGGAAGTTCGGGGCCTGTCCAGTTGAACCGTATAGGGATGCATACGCGTGGCACCACGAGCTTCTCTGTTGGGAATCATGAGTGGAGGAATTATACTAATACTTATAAAAACCTACGTTATCATAGCCTAAAAATAGAGAGATCAATATAAAGAGCTAAAAACGCGATAGCGCTTCTACAGACAGTCCACGGATGGGGCAAACAATAGGACAAATGGAAAAAAATTTCATGTTTCGAAAAAACGTCTTTCTTCATAAAAATTTTTACTTGTAAAAAATTACGATTCCCCATCCGGGGAGAAAATTTTAGTTAGTAAAAATTCCGTACGTACTGGTACTACCACGTTTTTTTATCTTTTGACATCACACGAGGGCCTGTACCTAAATGCCAGAGTACCGTGGGTGTCGGGTTATTAGATGTTTAACCCATCGTTTCCCCAGTTACGTCAACGTCGTCCAAACACTAAAACATGCAGTTTTTGCATTTTACAGCACCATTTAGACAACGCGGTAGAGCCACCACGGAGATTATTTTTTGAAATAACTACTACTCCCCCGCTGGGAATCTAACCGGCAACTTCTGGCTTCGAAAATCAAAGGTCTGTTCACTGCGCCATCGGCGTTGTCTAGAGAGTGCTGTAAAATACAAACTCCGCCTGTTCTAGTGTTTGGAAAACGTTATCAGGAAAAATGATGAGGTAAACATCTAATAACCCGATACCCACGGACTCTGGTACTTAGGCATAAGCATTAGTGGAATGTCACAAAGATAAGAAAAGAAAATAATACTTTTAAATACATTAAAAGAGAATCCAAAAAACGTATTAGCGCTTAATAATTCACAGCGAATTTCGGTAGAAGCTTAAAATTCGCCTTTTTGGTTTTCCTGCAAAACAACGGCCTTTGTTGCCCGAGACTTCCGCCTGTCAACGTAAATCCTGCTGACAAGCTGACGAAAATGGTGTTTTGCGAAAACCAGGCGGTTCATTGTGCTTTAATTTGATATTTAGGATTTGTGGGATGCCGTTAATGAAGAGGGTTTTTAGTCCGCGATGTAAATTATGAAGTTAGACAATCGGGATTTTTGGCTGGAATGTTGTATTAACGCCGTGGCTGTATTACGGGCTTTATTGGTTGATATTTAAAGCTGAATTTTTTAAGCGAAACAAAAATATTTGCCGATTTTCCGAGGATTTAAATTTCTGCGAATACTCATAATACGGAAAATATCACGACAGGCAAATTATAATAATTTCTGCTGCGCACCTTACAACCAATTGATAAAATTTTTATATTAAGTAATATTATGCAACCCGTCTGTTAAACTATAATTTTGCTAATTGCATAATTGTTACAAATGAAAATGTGTCTAAAAATTACAAAAATTGGAAGTAACCAGAGCTCATGGATTAAAAACCCAAATCACCATCTTTCGCCAAGGTGTTTGTCATCGCCCTACATTCAGTTTTGATATTAAAGGACATCAGATTGAGCGTCATAAAGACATATTGGGTTGCAAAGCTTAGATGATAGGAATAAAAAAAATGGTCTATAATGTATACGTTTTTATCGGTGAGGGAAGCGGCTAAAGATTTTTAAATATCTTAGCGAATTTATATTTTTCGTTATCCTAAAATAATTTCCTTCAAAAAAAAGTCACGGTCGAGAATGTCAAAATTACGTTTTTTATAACTTTTTAGCCATCCGCTTTCTTTACGTAACTCTTAAATTGTCAAATTAGTTGAATGAACACTATTTAACATGTAATGAACTCACCCTATCCTAATCTGACGCGCTCGAAATTTTCTGATGGATAATTTTTGTTTTTTACTATCGACTTAATATTTGTTATAGGTACTAACCGGGTACAAGGTATTCCCCGGTATATTAATCTGCCGCCCTATAATAAATTCCGAGATTCCCTTTTGGGCTTCCCTACCATAAAGCAAATTTACCATTATTTAAAACAAAGAATAATCGCATTTGTTTAGAAATACACTGTATAATAACTTTAATAGTGTTTGTACACCACTAAAAGGTCAAAACTGCTCTTTAAACGGGTTAGATACCTTTTTTACGCATTTAAAATTGTTATTAAACATTTGCAATATAAGAAATAGTATAAATCTGACGGCTTTAACACTATTCCTGTTCCTAAAATTTGATACAATATTTTCGTGGTGTTAAGAATACATTTTCCAAAGTAAATATAAGGATATTGTTTTCCTTAACGCGATAGACATTTATCAACTATATCAAATTTATGCATGTTGCTGGTAAAACATAACTGTTTCCAAACGAAAGAATTATTTGCATGCACTCTATTTTATTCTCGAAAGAATTCCTCTTGTTTATAAACCAAAAAGATAAATTCATTTTATTGTCCTCTTATATTTCTTGTAGACAAATGTATTTTGAAATTGGGTTTCTACAATCGTTTGTGTTAAAAATACAAAGATTTAATAAATTTTAAGTAATAAAACATGTAAATGTATGATATACACATATTTTTTAATATAATAATGTATGATACGCACATATTTACATGTTTTTACTTAATAAGTAAATTATACTTAATTATTAATATATAAAGTATTATAATGATAAATAACAAAGACAAAAATGTTTTATTTCAAGAACCTCATATTAGATTATTTGAATAAGTAATACAGGCTGTTGCAAATTCGAGAGCCACCATTTGGATCTCGGAAACGGTAAGAGAAACAGGGTTGGTTAAATTGGGGCATTTTTGTGGCTAACAAAATATTCAAATTTACAAGCGTTTCGGAATTATCAAAAAATAAACGAAATTTTGCGAAACAGAGCTTATTTAAAGAGATATTTTAAAACAATTGTCACAATACCATTGCTACTTTCTTCGTTCTACAACATAATATCATTAAATTAAAGACGACGTTTCGTCTTTAGGCCGCCATCTTGTTTTTTTTTTTTTGATAGGCAAAATATTTGGTTTTGAAGTTATTAGACTCACATTTTAATTCTAAATCTATGCGAGGTTTCAAACCAAAAAACAATCATTTACCATTTTGCCTTCAAAAATTACGAGTTTATTCCAAACCTTCATGGTAATTTTAGTTCGCAGTTAGGTATGCACCCACTTTCTTTTCATTACCGCTTAATATTATTATTTTTATTTATATTTTTTTACGATTTAATTAACAAGCCACAAGAATAATAGTCCAGGAGTCCATGAGCGGCAGACCTTCGTCATTTTGTAAAATATGAAAGTTTGTCAGCGCATGCTCCTAACATAGGTAGAAGCAATGGGAGACTATGAAGTTTGACTAATAGTGGCTTTGGAAGGTATCAGTTACCAAAGGTTAACTAGAAAATAAAGATCCGTTATAAAAATATTTGAATATACATTAAAATTGCAAGTTTTTCAACAAAAAATAAATACACATGGTTGGTTTGAAGCGGGGTTGGTCATTCGACCATGTTTGCACTGCAGCCTATTGGCTTATTGTGCACCCCTCCCTTGTTGCAGAAGTCCACTGCCCTTTATCAGGTTTAGTAGATTTCTGCCAAGATGTTTATGCGGGAGAGGGTTCCCGCTATGTATGTTCCCGAATAGACTGTGCCTTCAGCGTGTCAGTGCAATGCAGTTGTATATTATGTGTGAGGCTGTTTCCTCCTCTTCCCCGCAAAGCCTGCATGTTATGGGTCCATTGTAACTGCAAGTGTTTCCTTATGACACACATGATAACTTCCCTACACTCTTCACACTCTAGTGATGTTAAGTGATTTTTTTTCACCCCTCCCCTCCCTCTGTTCTGCATCACGTTATTAATGAACGATCCCTAAGATGAAACTGCTGCTTTTGAAAAAACAAAACAAAATCTTGTGTTGTAAATTTATCTCAAATTTTAATATATTATAAAATAACATTGTAACGGATATTTTTAATATTTTATGGCTTCTATGTAAATGTACAACAGATTTACGAAAGCCCATATTAATTTAACAAAAATAAAAAATTGCCATCATTTTGTTAATAGTGTAAAATTTATAATATAAATCATGTCGTTTTTCATTACGCAAACCCCGGGTGAAACAGATGCCTTTTTTAGGCCGACTTTTAAACGTACAAAAAATTTTAATAATTTACGCAACAAAGTGAAAAAACCAATTTATGCGTACCCCGCAGAGTGGCAATTTTTTAGAAAGGACACACAACTTTGGGGTTGTATGTAATTAGACTATGGTAATATAGAGGGTGTTCATTTAAAATCTTACCACATAAATTTTCTGCAAAACAAGACAGATTTGAGAAAATCGCCGAAACACGTCTAGATATTTATTGAGGGCGAACGTTTTTACAAAAACTGTACTGCGTCAACCCCTTAACCACTAGAATTTCTAAATGAGGAGGGGGTCAAGTGATAGATCATTTTAAAATTTCTGACGAGTACTTTATAACCCGAGAATATAAAGTCAATATCTTTACTTACTACAAAATGTCGGTACTTTAAACATTACCCAAGTCCCTGATTGGGATGGACATATTTCTAAAACTAATAAAGTAAGATGTACTTAATGAGGTATTCTTTTAAAGCTCTTTTTAAGATATTTTTAATATACAGGGATCTTCTTTAAAAAAATATACACTTTTTATTCTACCCTGTATATTATCACTTGTATCACCATTAAAAAAAATAAAAGAGCTTTAAGAAAATACCACATTCAGTACATCTAACTGTATTAGCTTTAAAAATACGGCAATCCCAATCAGGTATTTGGGTAATTTTTAAAGCACCGCCATTTTGTAGTAAGTAAAAACATTTACTTTGTATTCTAAGGTTTTAAACTACTCATCAAGAGCTTTAAAATGATGTATTAATCGATCTCTCTTCTCATTTAAGATTTTCCTAAGGATCTTGACGTGTTTCAACGATTTTATCAAATCTTTCTCTTTTCGCAGATAACTTAAGTGGTATGTCTTTGAATGAACACTCTGTATAGTAATGTTTATACTTAGATAAAAATCAGTTTAAATCAAGAAAAAAAAAAGAAAAGAGGTTTTTATTAAATTTTAATACAGCGGATAGTGGAATTAAACAGGCCCTTTTATTATTTATTATTTTAAAAAAGCTGTAAAAATGTCTTGTAAAAGATGAGGTGTTTAGTTAGGTTAAAGGTTTTTTTTGGAGACTTTTTCAGTATCAAAGTGCCGTTAAAGAGTTATCTGTTTTCTGCTTATATTCTATTGCATTGAAATCGCTTTTGTTCTTACTTATTTTGAATGAGCACAACATCGTTACTCTATATAGTTCTTTAGAAGCTTTTTAAAAAACCAGAAAAAAAGAAAAATTACCGGGTGATATTTAAGGCTGTAGAGAGAATGATTAGGTTACAATATGTAAGTGGGCGTTATCGTAAAGTAAATCACATCTTGAGTTTGTTAGATTTAAAAAAACGGGATATCCGACGCACTAAAACAGCTCGGCTTATGTGCACTATGTTTTAACGTCTGGGTGATGTAAGCCAAGCGGAACCTACAATATATTGAACCACGGTCCTTTTCCCAAAAACTTAAGTCTAGGTACCCCACCGAGAGGAATATCCGACCCCATCAACTGGATAGGACCCGTATATCTACGATTGCGTGGACCTATTTAAAGGTAGCATTGTAAAATAAGCAGAATGCAAAACATTTTTGCTTAAAATATAGTGCTAATTTGTTGATAGTACAGTGCCAAAATTACAAATTTGACATTCTTGTGGCGAGCATAGTGCAGCGGTAACGTACCAGCTTCTCACCGCAGCGATCCGGGTTCGAATCTCGAAACCGGACATTGGCATTTAATCGCTCGTCACCGCACAGATGGCTTGGCAAACCACTGTGTAATATTCTGCCTACCCCAGGTAGTAGTTATTTAGAAAAAAATAACGTCCGTGGTGCACCGCGTTGGGGGATGTGAAATGCAAAAATTGCATGTTTCAGTGCTTGATAACGTTGACGCCACAGCGTGAAAAAAAAGGGGTTAAACATCCAATAACCCGACACCCACGGTACTCTGGTACTTAGGCATAAAGCTTTCGTGGAGTGTCAAACTGATAAAAAAAAATCTGCTTAGGTCTCGGAACAACGATACAATGCTAGCTGCAGATAAAGCTAGTATTGTATACATCAAAAATCAACTTAAAAATAAAAAATTTAACTAATCTTAGCATCCTTAATTAGTACTCAATGAGTGCTGATAATATGAGAGGAGTACCGAAACTCAACTGAAATCATCGAACGGATACGATAACTAATAAATCCATTTTTGGTAAAATGGTGAACGAGTGTAAAAATTATAGAAACGACGTTATTGAGGTAAGATACGATTTTTTTTTGGCAAAATGTTGACGGAGTATAAAATTACTCTTTCCGCGGTCTTCGAGTAGTGCGGTTCACGTTTACGTAGAAGTCTACATAGACTTCCCGGGTAGGCGGCTGAAGGCGTCGTACGAGCGTGGCTGTACCCTTGGGGATCGAGAAAAGATTCACGCTAAATTGGGGCTTCTTTCTTCTGGAGCTAAGCGCTGTGAGTGGAGATTCCTAAAGCCTGAGGTTTTTACGTTTCGGTGTTGAACACATGGTGTCTTCTTATGGTCGAGGAGTTGCGCATGCCTTGCGGAAAAACGTCAGTGGTGAATGTGACGGTTATGCGCGATACCAGTAGCAGCCCTTGGCTTGACGGCCACAATTTATGCATGTTCAGAAGTTCATCGCTGTTGTTGAATGTTTGAAGTGTTCCTTATTCATATGCTAGGAAAGTCTGGGAGTTTCGAGCTCGATTATCCAGATTTTCCACAGACAAAGCTGGGAAACCTTATAAGCAATAGCTTATATGACCGGAACGGGAGAACTGGCGAATTGACTTAGTATCAGAGCCATAAAACAAAGAGATAGATAGAGTATAAAATTCTTAGAACCTCAAGCGCCACAGGCGGTCATGCAAAATTGTCACATTGGGGTTATGGGTTTTTTATCATCTATGAATTTTATACTCGTTTACTATTTTGTTAAAAAACATGTATTTAACCTCAATCACTTTTTTCTACGATTTTCACAGTTATTCGCCATTTTGTCAAATAGATTTATTAGTAATCGTGCCCGTTCGATGATTTTAATTAAGTTTGTGTACTCCTCCTCATATTACCAGCACTCATTAATTACATATTAGGGATGCCTAAGAGTACTTATATATTTTGTTTTTAGGTTGATTTTGGTGTATACAATGCTAGCTTTACCTGGAGCAAGCATTGTATCGTTTTTTCGGGACCTGGGAAAAGCGTCAAATTTTTAATTTTGAAACCAAATTAGCTCTATCTTTTAAGTATAAAATTTTTGTATTCTGCTCACTTTACAATTATTTAATTATTTTAATATTTTTGTTACCTAATTGCTAATTAAAATTATTAAAATAAAAATGTACAATTAAGTGAATTTAATTTTTGTATCAAGATCCGGAAACAAATTAAAAGGCATAAATGCAGTATTTTTATTTGATTAATCTTAAGAAAGCACAAACGTTTTACACACATTTACACAGTCAGTGGCGTACCGCTTTTTTGGAAATATTTCTTCAGTTGCCTCTTGAGACGCCACTGGACTTATTAAATGTAATTAAGTAAGAATTAAATTAATAAATGTCCCCCTTAATGTCATAAATAATATTGCCAAATTAAAAGAAAATTGGATAAAATATAGGTAGGATATTTTAAAAATTATAATATTTTTAAATTTTAACACTCTGTATCTCAAAAGTTAAGAGGTTTAGGACATATGTTTATATGGACTTTTCTTTCTAAAATAAGCTAAAAAATCATTCTCTGTATTTTCAGCCATTAATTAAGTTACACCCCGTATACACTTACACAAAACAATTAGGGTGCAGAAGGTCGGGTTATGTTTATTTTTACAGTTAACTTAATACCATATGTTGGCGTCAAAAAAGCGCCATTTTTGTATATTCATCTTTCATTTAATGTTTCAGTAGTATTGTGAAAACATGAAATATGAGAATCTAAGTAAACTCGCGACAAGCGTAGGGGGAAAGTGGGGTGGTTTCATACAAGGGGCACCTACATACATTGAGTTTATCTGAAGTTAGACACGAAGTAAAATAGTAACGTAAGTGGGTGTGCACAGTTGTTATGTGTGTTTACAGAATAGTGATGTTTCAGAATTTTCGGTGTGGTAAGATCGAGTGCACAACACGGAACGTGTTTTTGCCTCGCGTAAATAATTTCATAACGTAACTTTGGACATATTTTATTGCCAGTTACTATTTTTTTGGATTAATTATTGCTATTTAATTCTAATTATAACAAAGGCACTAATTTAATGTGTAAATTAATATATATAAATACGGTTTTTCTATTTCAAATTTTTTTCATTAATTAGCATGTGATGGGGCAGATTCATACACAAGTATATGGGGCACATTCATACTGTATAATTGTACCCCTGGCCCTTTATGAATATTTTTTTAACTACTATTTTTTGTTACACCGACGATTATAGTTGTAAATATTATATAAAGTAGTTTAAGTTTCATTTTTACGGAAATAAAACAGGGTGCTTTATGAACTTTGTGTCTTTGGATGTCAAGAATCAGTTAATTTTTCAGACATAGTTATGATATTACCATAGATCTTAGGTCATAATCTGTTAATAACATAGGTATATTAATTTTAGGTTTTGTAAGTTAAGGTATCTTTGTGTTAACTACAGTTTTTTATTTCATATAATTAATAATGTATAAGCATTTTTTATATATATTTTGAGATTGTTACTTTTAATAAATATAACTGACTAAAACAAAAATGGTATTAAGTATCTTTGGTAGATAACCATACATGTAACGTAAAAACCGTTTAATGACACTCTGTTCACTATTCGTTACTTATGTTCATATCACGAAACTATTGCGATGTTAATATAGGCATTAACTGATTTGGATAAAACCTGTTTTTTAATTTTTTATTTTACTATTTGTTTTGTATGTTAAAAAAATGTATTTGTGTTTTTTTATAAAGTATGGTATAAAACAATAATAAACAATAATTATGACGAATTAATAGTGTCGTTAAATGTGCCCCTTTGGTTGTAGGAATGTACCCCACTAATGGGGTACATTCATACATTTTGCTTTTTTTTGTAAAAGTCTTATGGAAACTCAAGT
Source organism: Listronotus bonariensis (assembly GCA_014170235.1). Classification (NCBI taxonomy): domain Eukaryota; kingdom Metazoa; phylum Arthropoda; class Insecta; order Coleoptera; family Curculionidae; genus Listronotus; species Listronotus bonariensis. The sequence goes on from JACEGR010005430.1 coordinate 51,457, forward strand.
CTCGCATGTAGATTTTCAATAATATTAAGGTTCTACTACAATATAGAATATTTGGGCTATTAGTGTGTCATAAATTAAAAGAGATATACCTGAAACACGGCATTTCACAAAGCAAAATATAAAAACTGTATGAAGCCTCTCCACTTTCCCCTATTCATTATTTTAAAAGCAACCGGAACCCAAGAATAAACGCATGATAATGGATCTCGAAAATGCAAACTGCTTTTGTTGCACATAAAAAGAAAAATTTTTATTCTTTGATAACTAATACCACCTATTGTATTTCTTTACAAAAATTCTTATTTTTTTTTTAATTACATAATGTTAAACCTCTTTTAAACCTTTGTTTGCTATAAATATAGAATCCCTATAATTTATGTAAAAATTCAAATTAACCGGACTCTTTTAAAATGAATTTTTTTTTGCACGTTTTGATTCTCCGTAAAATAATATTTTTATTACCTGTGTTTTCGCGTTTATCGAAAAAGGTCGTTTTTGGCTTAAAAACAACACCATAATTACCCCTTTTAAAAGGGTAAATTTCTATGTCTGTAAAATATGTAATAAGCAATAAAAAGCCATTTTTTTAAATAAATGATTTATAAACTTTTGGTTTGGTTTTTCGAGTTAGTAAAAATATACAGTGTGTCCCAAGATAGGTGTTACCAAGGAATGTAAACTCTTTAATAAGGAGCGCTCGATTTTTTATATTTGTTCGAAAATATAGGTTATGTTTGTGACGTCACCTTTTTGCCATATTTTTTTTATGTGATAAAATAAACCAATACTTGCATAAAATAAAATAAATCACTTAAAAAACATTAAAAAAATAGTACCTTACCCTTAATAACGATTTAAACGTAAATTTCCTTTAAAAAATATCCAAAGGTCAGTGACCCCTGTTTATAGATTTTAAAATTCTCTGTAAGTGCAGTACTAATAACTACTTAATTTAACTATAAACAGTCAAAACATATATAAAAGACCAATGACTAAAAAGCAAAAAAAAAACACCAAAACCGAGAAAAAAGCTTCCAGTAAGATTGTAAACAAAGAATTACGGGAAAACATTACGTCACACAATTTAGTGAACATAGGCTTAAATGGGATCGAGCGCTGCTTATTAAAAAGTTTATTTCCTTGAGGTGTTGCAAGAGGACAAATGGACCAAAAATTTATGAATTTTAAAACGATTTTTTGGGAAAAGTTGTCGCATGGTCCAAAACTAATAAAAACAAAATTTTCCTTTAATTGCTATTAAACAGGGAAAGTTATAATTAATAATATTAAAAATGCCCCGGATTTCACTACTTTTATTTTTAAAAATAGAACAAAATTGTATAATAGAGTAAGAGCCGTGAGCGGCAGACCTTCGTCATTTTATAAAAGCTGAAAGTTTGTCAATGCATGCTCCCAACATAGGTAGAAGTAATGGTAGATTGTGAAGTTTGACTCCTAGTGGCTTTGGCAGGTACGAAATACGAAAGGTTAATTAATTGAAACAAAAACTTCGTTATTTTGTAAAACCTGAATTTTATATATGTTACTTGGGTAACTATTAGAAGATATTTTCCCAAGTGGCAGACAGTTTTGACAGTTCCAACCCCGTGGCAGACAAACATTTTGGAGTGACTCAATGGTCCGACCATGTACAATATTTTTGTTATTTAACAAGATATGACAAAAGTCTTATATAAGAGTTGTAGGTTTTTAAATAGGCATGTACTCAAAATATTTTGATGTATACAGAGTGTTCCAAAAACATTTTTTTTTAATTAACCTTAAAGCAATAACTTTGTTTTCGAAAACTCTGTATACATCAAATTATTTTAAGGACATTCTTATTCGGACACCCTACAAATCTCATATAACACTTTTTGTTATATCTTGTCAAATAACAGAAATATTGGTCTTTATCGGACTATTGGACCACCCCAAAATATTTGTCTGTTGGAAGTGTTAAAACTGTCTAGCGACTAAGGAAATATCTTCTAATAGGTACCCAAGTAACATAATGTAAAATTTAGCTTCTACAAAATGACAAAACCTAAGTATTAATTTAATAACCTTTGGTACCTGGAACCTGCCAAAGCCACTATGAGTCAAACTTCATAGTCTACCATCGCTTCTACCTATGTTGGGAGCATGTGCTGACAAACTTTCAGCTTTTACAAAATGACGAAGGTCTGCCGCTCACGGGCTCTTGGACTATAAGTAAATATTGTAGAGAATTAAATTTTATGTCAAAATTTGAATTTAAAGCATGAGAGTTAAAAAATGTAATTGTCAATTTTTTACATTGCGCGCCTACAACGTAAATAATGGGCAAGATGGAGCAAAATTTAAAAGAAAATATATTAATTTTAAATAGTATTTTTTTAAAATTCGCTGCCTTAAGCCAAGTATTTTAAAAGCTGTTAATGCGTAATGTAAAAGTTGAGAAAACATTTTTTTTTACTTTAATTTTGTCATATAAAATTAATTCTCTACAACATTTACCTATACAATTTTGTCTTATTTTTAAAAATAAAGGTACTTTACTTTTGGTCATTTTTCATATTTTTAGTTATAACTCGCCCTGTATATTATCAATCAAAGTAAAATTTTGTATTTACTAGATTTGGATCATGTGACCAGTTTTTTCAAAAGGACGTTTAAAAATTCCAAAATATTTGGTCCATTTGTCCTCTTGTAACACATATCCTGGGACACACCGTATACTCTGTATAGACATCCTAAGTTAAAAATGTAATTTAACACATTTAATATAGAAAACTTTTAGTATAAAATAAAGGATTTTCGTTTTGCTGACCTTTTAATAAAATATACGTACAATATTTATTTTAGTTTTTAAAACGTTTTGTCTTACACCATTTTATTTCGAAAACGTATACACGACAAGTTTTATTTTTGCCTCAAAGATGTTTTCGCAGCTATTTCGAGTTTCAGCAAAATCATAATAAAAGTATAGCTGCTCTATACATTTATCGTAAAAACGTAATTTTTACATAAACTACGAGTTATTTTAAATGTTCTAAGTATACATCTATCAACAAAATATTTATGATTTTAAAGTAAAAAAGCATATTTTGAAATGGATAACTTCTCAAATAGAGTAATGTCTTTTTGCTAGTTTTCATTTTTTTTTTTTTATATTTGTAAAATTATAAATTTCCTTTAAAGCTCAATATACTGGGCAACTAAAAAGTACCGCAACTTTCAAATATCTTTAAAACCGCTCAAGCTACATTTACCATCGGTACTGTTGGCAGATTTCTTAGTTTTGTGCTACACATATTTTTCACAGTTTTTTAAAAGAAATACCCCATTTATTTTTATTGCATTAAATTGGACGGAATAAATTTAGTAGGATCATAAAATTTTCAAAATTTTGTCTCTATTAGTTGTTGAGATATGATACATTACACTTTCAGTAAAAAGTAATTTAGGATCTACTTACCTTTAAAACAGCTAAAGCTATATTTAAAAAATTTGGTGCATGCCTAATTAAGCAGTAATATCAGAATTGTTGCCAAACTTTGATAAAATTGCGGTGTTGTCATATCGCGTTAACTTATAAAGATTAAATTTTAAAAATTTGGAATCTTACTAAAGTTGTGCAAAGAGTTTACATGAGAGAAAAAGGTGCTAGTACTGTTTTGTAGGGGATGTTCAACAATTCTAATTCTAATCGTCGTATATCAGTTATTGTGGACGGCCATTCTTCAAGTTTTCACCAAGTAAATGCTGGAGTGCCTCAGGGCTCAGTTCTGGCACCAACATTGTTTCTTCTTTACATCAACGACCTTCTCTCGTCCACAACTAATTCCATTCATAGTTTCGCCGATGATAGTACCCTTCAATCCAGTTTTTAGGTTCCTAAACCCATCACTAAACCTGACTTGGAAAACAAACACAGAGTAATGCAGATATCTCTTTCGCATGATCTTAATTTAATATTGGATTGGGGCGACAAAAATCTCGTTAATTTTAATGCATCCAAAACACAATCATGTTCCTTGTCGCGAAAAAAATCATCAAATACTCATCCTCTACTTATGAGCGGCCAAGTTTTGCAGAGCAAAGACACCTTCAACCTTGTGGGCGTCACATTTGAGTAACCTTAACTGGCATAAACACATTGTATCTATAGCCACGGCAGCCTCAAAAAGGCTTGGATTTCTCTTTCGAGCAACAAAGTATTTCTCCCCTTCTAATTTTTACACTTTATATGTGTCCCAAATCCGACCTTCCTTGGAATACTGTTCTCATATCTGGGGCATGGCGTCCCCCACAACCCTAAGCATTCTTTTTCTATTCAAAGAAGAGCTATTCGTCTCATTAATGATCCCTCACTTACAGAAAGGCTTCCCTCTCTTGCCCATCGTCGGGCTGTGGGGGATTTATCGCTTTTTTATAGGTACTTCCATGGCTTCTGCTTCTGCTGCTGAAACTCGTGGTTCTGCGCGTATGCATCCCTATACGGTCCAACTGGACAGGCCCCGAACTTCCCACTTTGTTCGTTCTTTTATCCCTAGAGTTTCTAGATTGTGAAACCTGCTGCCCGCGGAGGTCTTTCCTTTCCCCCAAATCTTCAAGTATTTAAGTCCCGTGTCAACAAACTCCCTCTTACCTCGCTTAAGACACCCACGGTACGTTAGTATTTAGGCTTTTAGCGTGGTTTGTCCAAAGAAAAAAATTATAATAAAAACTTAAAAGAGTAAAATAAATATTTAAAAAAATCTAACCGACTTCAAAAAGATAAATAAAACTCACTAAAAAATTAAAAATGATGAATAAAAAAAAATGGTAATAACATATGGAATTTAGTGTGTAGTATTTAGTTATTAAAGTGTAGTAGTTTAGCAGAATGTTATTATCCGACCTATTTTTTTATTATTATTATTATTTTTTTTCATTTACAATTTTTTAATTTTTTTCAAGTCGATTTGATTTTTTTTTAAATATTTTTAGGTTTCTTTAGCTTTAAAGGGCATAACAAGCAACCTATACACTTTTTGCATACTTTAATCAAAATGAGGTTATGTTTATTGATTTTCTGGTGAAACGAATTTAAAAGATATACACCTGCAGCAAACTTTTACCTTCGAAACGAGAGCCATTTTGAAAATCTCTTCTCTGGCAATGTAAAAGATAATAGAAACGACTGTGGCGAAGTCCCTCGACAAGAATAAAACCAAAATTTCCTTTCAAACCTTGACAGAGCCGCAGTAATTAACATAACCGGCCCACGTGAAATGGGAAGACATTCGGTCCTTCCTTGCGACAATAAATTACGAGAAACCCTTTTCATTCGCTCACATAACAGATCTGGAATTAAAATTATGTTAATTATTCACAAGGGAGTATTATCACACGTAAAACACCGCTATCCATTATCTCGCTGATGTTACTCCTCCTATTTAAACATTCTGGGTTTACAAGTAAACATTTGTAATACCTATTTAATAATACAATTTATAACAATTATAGGGAAGGAAAGGGGCGCTCCACGCGAAATGGGAAAATGACTAAAATTTTAAAAAAGCTGTCATTTCACCGAAAATAATAGCAGAGACCAGAGACAAGAATGAGACGAGTAACTGGTCCTAACAATTTGTCCATTGTATTTATCTCTTTCTGGTTTAACGCAAGTTCCAATAAATATGTCTTTGTCTTTCATCATGGCAGGCTATCGTAGATGGAGCAATCATCACTTTGCCCTGGTTGCCAAGTTGTTTACAATTTCTGCATGTAAACTTTAATGTCCTTTTTTGGCTCACATCTAATTAACAGAAAGAAAATATACCATGAATCGAATATTTTTAACTTGACAACGTTGCCGTAGGCAGTCACGCCGAAATGTTAATCGATATTTGTGTTTGATATTTTTCAATGGCCGATTTGTTTGGACAGTTTGTTTACATTTTCTGTGATTTATTGTGTGTTTCGTGGTTTTTTACCTTTAATTGGACTTTGAATATTGACTTTTATTAGTGATCACAGAGTATATATTAAATTTGTGCTTTTCAACAGATAATTTAAGGTAATATTGACATGGTTAATCTGTAAGAAAAAATATTTATAAAATCCAAATAAATGACATTTTTAATATAGGTGTGTGTAATTATTGAACTAAACCCCAATATTTTATATTAATAGGAAACAAAAACAAGTACCTAACATTAAGGGCAAAAATAGCACAGCTATATAATTTGAATTTGGCGGGCAAACGATAAAGTCGACTCACGCGCCATCTGCGTTTGCCTTCCTTGAAGACAGACAAGGAAGGCCCAGCAGCTATCTCTCTCTCGGATAATTTATTTACATTTAGTTGCTTGTCTCATTGTTGTCTCTGCAGAGACTTCAAACTCGGCGGTTGTAATCAGGGTCGGGAGACCTTTAAAACAAGGTATCACCAAAGACAATTCTAGTTTCATTATAGACTGCCAGAACAATGCTAAATTTTTGGTCATCGGTTTGGAGGCTGGCTTGGCTGAATTTATGAAGCGGCAAATTATATGTACTGTTTACGTGTGTACTGATGGATACCGCTTCGCAGTTAGCATTGTTCTGATGTCTATAGTAAAACTACAATTGTTTTTGGTATCACTATACCCCTCTTTCTATTTAAGATTTTGGGAGTAAGTTTTACCCCTATTAGAGGGTTGCAGTTCAGGGAATGAAAATGGCAAAAATGTTTCTAACCAAAATCAAAAATTGACGTGTCAGAGCGTTTTTTCTTATGTGACCTCGAGTGCCCAAAAACTAGTTCTGTTTCGTTTTCAAATGACCACCTTGTATTTATTATAAAAGTTTTTTTCTTATTTATTCTAAATAATTAATAGTTAAATACATAAATAATAATGTTTCAGGGTAAACCTAATATAAACTTGTTCTTAATAAACAACTTCATGTACACATTTTAAACTTGTACCACCAGTCACAAATGCCTCACAATTCAAAACAAAAAAATATTACTTCTACATGGGTAATAAGTCTAATTCTTTATAGTAATAAATGTATTTAGGATCTGGCGCGGCAGATATTGAGTTTTCATATGGGCGGGTTATTATCTGCGCGAAACAAAATTACATGGGTAAAAACCGAGTTTGTGCGCCAAGCAAATCGAGGGTGAACGCGCCTGGCGCCAAACAGGCTATCTGCATTATCGAAAAGAATTTACGTCGCCTCCTCTGGGTTTCTCGTTCGGAGTACGGTAGCTAATGAGCGTCACGGTCAGAACACGGACGGAGGGCATGGAGTGCCGGTGTTGTATTCTCCCAGTGCGCATGTTCTTCCACCCTTGATTTTTTACTGCGCAAGATCGTAAAAATCCGAAAAATGCTTCTTGCCACTGCGGATCTAAATGTGGGTTGTCTATGCTGCCGGTGTCAAGTGATAAAAATTTTTAAAGAGCAAATGGGTGCATTGCATCCACTTGGGGTGCATTGGCCCACGTGCACCCCCGTACTCGCCGCTACTGATATTATATATATTGAGAAGAAAATATTTCTTTAAAGTTCAGTGGCCGGTCTGAAATTCGACCTATAAGTATGCCGCGGTAAGAAAGAAGGATTTTTTCATGTCCCACCAGTCACACTCAATCAAGAGATTATTTCGAGAAACGTAGAATTTATTCGAGGTGTTTTACAAAGAGATGTTGTTAATTAGCTATTATCAATGATATAGTGAATAAATCGTTGCTATTATTTTATATTTAAAGATACATTTTATTATAGTATAAGTTTCAACCACATTATTATGGCTTCTAATTGGTAAGATTCGAGAATCTAATGTCCCACCAGTCACTATGGAATGCCCTTAATGCAACCACAAAGCGAGACTGATGCACAGTGCATTGAGAAATATGGATTTCGGCACAAAAATTGTATCAGCTTTATTGCACTAAGATAGTTCGGTTTTAATGTAAAAACAAGGTTTTGTTTAGTGGGGACATCTAAAAACATTAGGCTGTTCTGTTGCAAATGGTACTAAAAAACTTATCAAAAAGATTTTTATATTTTCACGGCACTAAAAAATAATGTTGCAGCATTTTGAAGGGCCCTATATTAAGCTAGAGAATTATAAGAGGGAGCCTATGTCGAACCGACAAACAAAATTATTAAAAACAACCCTATTTAATCAAAAAGTTGTTTTTTCTCGAAAACGCTTCGCTTTATTGATATCTGACAGAAGTATCTTTTTTTCAGGTAAGGGTATAGGCTTTTAAAAATGCTATTTATATTTTTTTATATACATATATTTTTGTGTTCTATACGAATTCGAAAGATTGCCCATGTACTCTTGGACACCCTGTATAAAAAAATGCACTTTCGCAATTTTCGGAAGGTATTCTTGCTCTAAGGGGATTATAAAGGAAAATTTAAATCCCTATTATCTTGATATTAGTTACACAAAATATATATCTTACTTTTCCAACGTATTAAAGTTTAACAAGATAATAAGGGAATATGTTCGCGCTAGTGCGTCCTAAAACAAGCATCCGTAGGCCTTTTAAATGTATTCCCCTTTGTTATCATACACGCTAAGCTGCAGGCTTACAAGAACGAAGCTTCAAAGTTTCAATCTTGCCGAAACCGACGTGTAAATTATCAATGTCAGTTTCCACAGACTCATCAGAATTTAACTTAATAGACTGATACAGCGAGAATCTGTTTATTTCTAGAAGGAAATCGTGTGTTTTTGCATTGACTTTTATTTTGGTAATTATAAATTTTTTAAGTCGCCTTTTTTGTGGTTACACTTGATGCCAGTCCCTGGGTCAGTAATGAGATGGACTTCATGATAATAACACTTTTAAAACCTTTTTAGGGGGTTTCTTTTGACCTGCCTACAACGAATATTCATACCGCCATATACAGGTGTGGAAACCAACTGGCCGACCATAGGGAATTAAAAGCATAGAAAATATTCGGCCCCTTATCTCGTTCTGCTCGCACTAGTTGCAGCGGTGATTTGTAGGGGAGTACATAGCAGAATGGTGGAAGAGATTCATTGCATTTATTGCCTATGGCCGGTGGTTTGGTTTCCATAACGGTATGGACGCCCAGCCTGTCATTGTCAAATGTTGGGGGTGTCAGACTGGGCAAACGCGTCACTTTTTTATTGGACATTTACCACAATGGTTTGCATGCAATTTTTAAACAGTGTGCCAAAAATCGTAACAAATAAATCTGATAGAATAAGTCTTTCTTATATATATATATATATATATATATATATAAAACGACATTATTTAACTCGATACAGCCTCACTGATGAGCCTGTAAGGCAGGCAAAACCGGTCTGGGAGAGAGTTGTGGTGGATAGCATAGAAAAGCAGGATGTTTTCTTTTAACTGTTTTTAAAGGAAAATACTTTGTATAATACACCAAGACAGAAGGAATTTTTTTCCTTGTGCTTTAACATACATAGCCACCCCGCTACAATTGATGCTCGTATTTACTGAATGCGATTTCAGTAGGGCATCAACGGCAGGATTTAATATCCTACCGCTGGAGAACGAAACTTGTCTAATAAGTGGACGCTGGTTTTCTATGCTATTTACCACGACTCGATACAGCCTTACTGATGAGTTCCTGTAAGGCAGGCGAAACTGGTCTGGGGAGAGAGTCGTGGTGGATAGCATAGAAAAAGCAGGATGTTTTCTTTTAACTGTCTTTAAAGGGGGATATATATATATATATATATATATATATATATATATATATATATATATATATATATATATATATATATATATATATATATATATATATATATATATATATATATATATATCCTAAATTTAGTGGGGATGCGGTCCTAGGTTAAGTAAAACACTTTTTCATTTGTCAAGCTTTTCGAGATATATTCAACCTCTTCCTCAAGACATCTATGACTATCAAAGATAGAACCAGTTTCACATAAAGTAAAAAAGAATGAAGATACTCTCAAATGATCCGGTTGAAGTTGGTGCGGCATGTGGTTTGAAATGGAACACAATAGTACTGAGACTTCCCTTTCTCTCTTCACACATGACAGGCTTTTCTGTCTCCCTTAAAACTTAAATAAAAAAAAAACATTGTTCCTTTTACCGTTTTTTTTTTTTTCAAGTTATATAAGTTTTTTTCTTCAATAATACCACAAAATGGTGAACTAAATTAACACGAGAAAAATTTTACATATCAAATGTAACAAATACACTTAAGCAACCATTAAAACCAGGCCGTAAACAGGACCGCATCCCCACTAAATTTAGGATATTTTTTCTTAACTAGCCGGTCACGACTACCCTCCTTCTTTATATATTATATATATATATATATATATATATATATATATATATATATATATATATATATATATATATATATATATATATATATATATATATATATATATATATATATATTGTTGTTCTGGAGAAAATGACCAAAGATGATATTTAGTTTTAAAAATGGACTTTTTTATCTTACTTCTTTAAGAGTTGTTTGGCGTTGAAGTTGAATCCAAAAATAACTTCAACCTCGAATAACTTTGAAGGAATAATTTTATTAAAAAATGTTAAGAGACCTTTTGTAGCATATTAAAGTTACTTTCAAAATATGTATTGGATTTACTTAAATATTGATATTAAGGTATAATAGTAACAAAAATCCAAACTGAAAAAAATTAAATTGAAAAAGTAGTTCAATGTTCGAAGCCCGATTACATAAAAACGGGATTTTTTTCATTTTTAAGAATATAATATGTCGATAAAATTCTTCAGATTAACGTTTTGCAAGTTCTGCATCAAAAAAATGTTGTTTAAAAACTGTTAGTCGGGATGATAAACTTCTTAATATTAATATTAGAGACTCTAACTTTTACAATATTTTTTTATCATCATAAATGATATTTTTACAGAATGGTTTAAATTTTTTTCTTAAAAACTCATAATTATAAATAAAAGTCTTTTTGAAATACATAAAAGGTTCGCTTAGGGCGATAGTGGTTATAAAAAAGTTTTATACATTCAGTCATAGATATCTTAAGCTAGGGTTCCTCAATTGTTCTTTTGTTGAGGTTTCCTGGACTATATTAGTTATTTTGTACCAAGGGTGTAAAATAGCACTTTTACGCCCGTGGCTGTTGGCATTAGGGGCAAAGGGGCATTATTTAATTTTATTATTGTTTTATAATAGTTATTTATTAGATAAGTGAGTTATATTACATATAAGTCACGCAAGAAAAGTTTAACCCTCGAGCCCGTAGGGCGAGAGAGGTAATTTTCTTAAGTGACTTATATGTAATAACTCACGTGTCTAATACAAAATTTTATCCAACACTTTCGTATAAATCGTTTTTAATGTCGAAAATAATTTGAAAACGTCATCCATTATTTGTTACTTGTCATTGTCAACACCAGCAACAAAATTTTGTATTGTCTATAATTCACTAGTGAGCTAAAGGGTACTTTAGCTCACTAGTGACTTATAGTACACTTTATATCCTTAAAATCTGATCAATTATGTAGATATTATATGTAAGTGTTGGATAAATTTATAAATGCGGGCGTTCTTAATACTCTTTTGCCCTAGGGCGTAAAGTTCTATTTTACGCCTTCATTTATAAATGCGGGCGTTTTTGATACTTTTTGCTCTAGGGTGAAAAAGTGCAATTTTACACCTCAAATGGGGGCGTAAAATTGTATTTTACGGCCAGTTGAAAAATTATTTTTAATCCGTTATAAATCCATCATCATTTAAAAACGCATAATTATAAACCATAAAACGTTTCGATGTCAAAGACCTCCGTAAATCGTCAAATACATAAAAATTAAATATATATCCATTTATTTCAATTTCGCTCCATAAACGTTACTCTAAATAACTTCTTACTACTCGAGTTAGCAATTAAAGAAGCATAAACTTTTAGTTTTAATTACGGTCCTAAAGGATTATGCGCTAAACTGGAGCTAAACTCTAATTAGGATTTATGTTCTGCATGTTGACTTATTTATCATTAAGTTGTAGAAATAAATTGCGAAGTAAAACGGGTAGTTATTAAATGTTTTAGATCAAACTTTTATTTCACACCTCGATTGCAGTTAAAATAAAAGTCTTTTTAATATACATAAAATGTCTGTTTAGGCGATAGTAGTTTTAAATAAATAATAGTTTGAAAAACTAAAAAACACGCTTTTATATGCAACTGAACTAAAATTAGAAAATAATTTTTCATTACAAAAAGTTTGTATTACAGTAATAAAAGGTCAAACAATGAATCATAATTATATACCTCAAAATAGAATTATAATAAAATTTAAGATAATAACAGAATAATTCACTTCAGAGTAAAAAGCGTGGGGTGCATTTTACCATTTTTTTTTTCATAACTTTTCCCTCATAGATATTTACAAATAAAATAATTATAACATTTAATATATTAAGCAACCCCATGCTTTTATTCTGAAGTGAATTATTCTTGTTATTATCTTAAATTTTATTATAATTCTATTTTGAGGTATATAATTATGATTAATTGTTTGACCTTTTATTACTGTAATACAAACTCTTTGTAATGAAAAATTATTTTCTAATTTTTAGTTCGTTTGCATATAATAGCGTGTTTTTTTAATTTTTTTAAACTATTATTTATTTTTCATTTTTTAGTCAGGGCCGTATTAACTATATGAGGCGCCCTAGGCTACAATTCCCAGGGCGCCTATTTTCCACACTAAAACAAAATTTGAAGAGCAAAAAAAAAGGTCGTTAGCTCCATAGCGCCTATTTAATTCTCTCTTTGTAGAAACTGTCTATCGCCTATTACTCCCCTATCTGGCGCCTAATTTTTTCATGGCGCCCTAGGCTGTAGCCTAGTCAGCCTAATGGATAATACGGCACTGTTTTTAGTTCGATATATCAATTAGCTTTTCAGCGTACATGTGATATTGAAATGTTTCACGAACTATTTCCTAATCTAATCATTTCATTTAAAGCTTCACTGTTGCATGGGGTTTCAGAACGCAACTACTCCGAACAAGTTTCTGTCAGCCTTAAGCTGAGAGTACGTCCGAAACTGCACGCATGCGCAGATCGCGCACTAGCTCTTTCTCTGTTACTCTCCTACAGAAAATCAATAAAGGAATTTATTTATCCTGGCGATCCTAATCAGGATAACGGGATATTGTTTGCAGATTATTGCATTGTCATGAGTCCTGATACGTGTGCAAAGTTGCAAAGAAATCGAATCACTGGAAGTTGGTGAAAATTAAGCTTAAAGATTCCGTTACATACATACATACATACATACATACAACCCAAGCTAATAAAAGCGTGTTAAAAAGTTTTATGCATTCAGCCATACACCGAGAAAAATGAAATGGTTAAGTTAACAAATTTTGAAGTGTCAATTTGTAGATGCTTGATTTGACGTTTTTTTCTTAAATTAACAAAAAGTCTCTTTCCGCGGTCTTCGAGTAGTGCGGTTCACGTTTACGTAGAAGTTTACATTGGCTTTCCGAGTAGGCGGCTGAAGGAGTCGTACGGGCGTTGCTGTAACCTTGGGGATCGGAAAAAAATTCACGCTAAATTGGGGCTTCTTTCTTCTAGGGCTAAGCACTGTAAGTGAAGATTCCTAAAGCCTGAAGTTTTTACGTTTTGGTATTGAACATATGGTGTCTTCGTATGGTGGAGGAGGTGCGCATGCCTTACGAAGAAACATCAGTGGTGAAAGTAAAAGTTATGCGCGATACTAGTAGCAGCCCTTGGCTTGACAGCCACTTTTGCATGTTCAGAAGTTTATCGCTGTTGTTAATTGTTTGAAGTGTTTCTTATTCATATGCTAAGAGACTCTGGGAGTTTCCGAGCTCGATTATCTAGATTTTCCACGGACAAAGCCGGGAAAGCTTATGAGCAATAGCTTATATTACCGAAACGGGAGAACTAGCGACATTGAATTAGTATCAAAGCCATAAAACAAAAAAACAACAAAAAATATTGCATGGTCTTTTTGTTGGGTACACGCCTGGAAAGAATGGGACCGCTTCGGTCCTGGTCCCAGGGTATACGAGCTGACCCTGTTTAGCCCTATTGACTCCTATGAACTGGCCGGTCGCCTGATACAAAATAAAGAAACGATCCCCGAAAAACCCAAAAATTCTAATTAAAAACGACGTTTTGGTGGCAAGTCTGCCACCGTTGTCAAGTTTCAATTAAGTTAAAAAATAAAATAAACTAATATTAAATTAAAAATCATTTAAATTTTAGGCTTTCTAATATCGCAAGCTGAAAATGGTTTAACATTTGTGTCATGGGTGACATAAGTAACTGGTGAATCTATTATTTGTAATACAAAAAAGGTGATGAGTTAGTTGATTTTTAGTTTTCTTGAAGATACTTCTGTATCGAGCAAAGGCAACCAAGTGTTATTACTATTAACTGACATTGATGCTATACAATTATCTTTATTTAATATTATATATGCACTTTCTTTGATTTTGCGTTTTTAGAACAAATTTCCTTTGCTAAAATTCTCGAAGCATCCCAATATATGGTCCAAAACTAATACATACAAAATTTTACCCCAAATTGTATTATACAGGGCGAGATTTTAATTCGCTGCCTCAAGCCCAGTATTTTAAAAACTGTTAATGCATACTGTAAACAAAAACAAACATATTTTTTCACTTTAATTCTTTTACCTCTAAATTTTGACATAAAATTTAATTCTCTACAACATTTACTTGTATAATTTTGTCCTATTTTAAAAAATAAAGGTACTTTACTCTTGGTCCTTTTTTATATTTTTTGTTTCACTCGCCCTCTATAATATCAGTCAGAGTAAAATTTTATATTTATTAGTAATGGATCATGCTATCAGTTTTCCCAGAGGGACTTATAAAATTCCAAAATTTTTGATCAATTTGTCCTTCTGTAACACCTATCCTGGGACACACTGTACATATTTCGTAAGTATAGAACAGGCCACATAGCCATCTAAAATTAATTCGGTTTTTAAGTACCATAAGGTCCACAGCCTATTATTAATGACCCTATTTTTTAGTACAGCCTGTATGAGCACTTAAAAATACAACTAAAATATAATGGGTAATTTATTTTCATTTAGACCCCGGGAAAAGGCAAAAACTAATTCTTATTATTCTTTTTAATACTGACATAAGGAATGTTTAATAATTTCTTTGGTTATGACATTTTAATAAATTGTTTCCACTTTATGAAAATATTTCCAACTAATATTTTTGCTTTAAAATATTAGTTTCAGAAAAAGAATTTGGCTATGATTTAAAACATTTTAAATTTTAAAATGTATTATTGTCATTAAAATTGTTAAGGCCGAAAATACTGGATGTCTTATCTAGTGGTGGCTGTAGAACCTATGCTTGCTGGGGGTCGCATCGGTTTAAACTATCCCTATCCCCCAAATTTAATGTTTTAATTTATAAAAAATATTCATGATTTTGGGTACATATGACCAGAAGTTCACTATTTAAAAAAAATACCCACCCTAGATAAAATTTTGATGCAGCCAAAATGACAGTATTCCGTTGACTAACTATAACTAGAAAACTTTTATGGAAAACTTTAAAAGTATGAAATTTGTCTGGGAAAAGGCTAACCGGAAAGCTCTGCTACTGGAAAGCAACGAAATTGTTTGCAGGCGACGAAGTTATTTAAAAAATATTAAACACTACAGCCAGGGGCTCAAGAATTTTTTTACCTTAATGAAACGTGGACGCACTAAGGCTATACTGTACAAAAAATGTGGCAAGACAAAAATATACCCAGTTTTCGCCAAGATTTCATTAAAGGCCTGTCAACGGGTAGCAAGGTGCGTTCGGAAAACGAAAAGATGCTAATAATTGTATGTATGTACACATTGGAGAGTATGGAGTTTAAACCCAATTTACCAAGAAAAGAATTACTTACTAACAAAAGCAAATTTAGTGTAAACCCGTTTCATAAAATATGCGGTGGAAGTGTTAGCAGAAAAATATAACTGTGCTGCGCTACATGCATATCCCTTAACTGATGACTTAGAGTCTCTCAGACTCTGCAAATTTCATTTTTGCTCATATCTACCACCACAATAGTAAATGAAACCTACCGTGTATGGTACCTTCCTAAAACTTCTATTAGTCTATTCTATTTTTTATCTTGGTTTTGGTCCCTTCAGGTCCAATCCACCACTCTCCCCTTTCCGGACCATGCTTTCCAGGGCTTCGTCAGCGGAAAATCTGGATAATCGAGCTTGTAGCTTCCAGAAATTCCAAAAAGAAAACAAAAATAATTCTATAATCGATGCAATGCATAAATTGTCGGCTGTCAAACCAAGACCTACTACTGGTGTTACGTATAACCTTCACTTTCACTACTGACAGTTCCCATGGCACGTCCATCTATTTTCCGCCATTTGAGAAATACCTCGTGTTCACCACCAAACAGGATACCATCAGCTTATAGGAATCTTCGCTCACAGCGCTTAGATCCAGAAGAAAAATGCCGCCAATTTAGCGTGAATCTTTCCTTGATCCCCGAAGGTAAAAACGTCCGTACGGTACCTCTAACCGCCACTCCGGGAAGAACTTTGTAGTCCTCTATGCAAGTCCGCACTGTCCGGAGGTCAAACAAAGAGTCTTCCTAAAATTTAGTCAGCGTTTACCTGTTTTTAAGTCAGGTGAGTCACAGAGTCTTCCATACTCCATGTCAACACGTGTGTAACAAAACTTATTTTAATTGCTTGGCTAGTTGCAGTCAAAGTTAGCATAAACTTTTTTATCATGTGCACACTGTAAAAAATGTTAATGTAAGTCGATTTTCTATTTAGTTGATCTGTTAAAAACTACATGATTGGAGGGTTTAATATGGCAAACTTTAAAAGAGATCTAAGACTTAGTATCCATTGCAAAAAGACAGCAGTTTTGTGCTTTATCTGCAAAAAGCCCATTTGCTTGCAGTGTTCAAAAAATGTTCTTGTTGCAATAGCGACATAGATGTATAAATTTATTCACTATATTTTGCGTTTTGCACGTTTTTTACCTTTGGGACAAGAGTTAAAGTCCGCGCGTTTAGTAAAGAGGCCACCGACGTCATCATTATCTACGCGAGATCTTCTGTAACTCTCTTTCTCGCGGTTTCGAAAGCTTCGTATCGTTACTAGGAAAATAGGCATTTTAAAGATTCGATTTAAAAAATAAATAACATTTTTAATACAGGAAAAGGAAATAAGAGAAGATTTTGCGCAGAAAATGATGACGCCGATGGCCTCTTTACTAAATGCGCGGACCCTTCTATCACTGTTTTTCCTTGTACTTTTATCAGCGTTGCAGATCCATTTATGCCCAAAATAATGGTTCGACCTGTATTTCAGGCTAAAGTTTAATATTATTTTTAGGTAAGTTTTTTTAGCTTAGGCTTTTTCATGTGTTTAATTATGTATTTTTCCCTTTTTATTTATTAAATCTTTAAAAGAATATACACTTTTTGTGTTAACATACCAAAATAAAAAATATTTTGCAATATGTGAATTACCATATAGGAAATCTCAGGAGTCAGTCAGACTCCATGTCACCTTTGGTGACAGAAATTTATCAGTTAAGGGATATTGTGTATACCGGCTGATGCATCGCCGGGCGGGACATAGGAAATCCCATGTAATTTTTAATGGGGTGAAAGGGATCAAGAACTTATGACATTTATAATATTAACATGCTTCAATAAATTATTTATATTATTACAATAATTAATATGTTGGTAATAAACTTAAGATATAAGAAAAGTTTTCAAATATTCCTCCATTGACTGCTAGATAAGACAATAATCCAGACGTTCTTCTTACATTGGCTAACTGGTAAATTGAAATTTTATTGCATTCTGCAGAAATAGCATTTTTTAACTCATCTAGTTTAGAGTAATTTTTATCCTTGTACATCATGCTTTTTAAATGGCCCCAGAGGAAGAAGTCAATTGGCAAAATATCAGGAGACCTGGCTGGCTAATTTATGGTGTAATGTAGGCCAATAACATTTCCATTAAAAGCTTTGTGTAAATATTCCCGAACAGCCAGGGTATTATGTGCCGGGCATCTATCCATTTGGTACCAAATTTCCTGATTTTCCCTGGATACATCATTTAAAGCGGGTAAAATAAGTTCTTCAAGTAGTTCCAAATTAAATTCTCCATTCAAATTTTAATTAGGAAAAAATGGTCCAATAATATGTTGTACGAAAATCCCCGCCCAAACATTTGCTTCCTGTGGATATTGCGTCCTCGTTTCAACAAATCTGTGTTGGTTTTCTTTGCTCCAGTATCGGTAATTTTGATGATTGGGTTCATTGTTTAACGTAAATGTGCACTCATCAGTAAAACAAATATTTCTTAAAAATTCCCTGTCCATGTTTGCCCTTTCCATCATGTCAAAGCAAAATCCCTGCCGTCGTATTTTATCCCCATCTCTTAGCTCTTGATGTCTCTCATATTTTTATGAAATGTATTTATGCCTTTTCAAAATCCGGAGCACTGTTGATTGATCTTTTCCTGTGATATCCTGAAGTTTCCTTACACTCACCTTCCCTTCATTTTCTTCCACGTGCAATAAAATTTCCAAGTCTCTATCATCTCTTACATTTTCTTCTCTTTGATACTTCCTAGCTTCACATCTGCAGTTATTTATCACTGTGCCTTTGGTCTCAAATTTTTATGATAGTCCTATCGACTGTTGATTTTCCGGGTATCGGTCTATTCGGATACTGAGCAGCGAACATGTCTGACACCTTTTGGTAACTATTTTCTTGATAGTACCATTTAATCATCAATACTTTTTCTTGAGTAGAATGGTTAATCTTTTCGCTCTACGATTTGGTATTTTTATTGTTGTTCATAAATATGAGGCGATAATAATGTAACAATTTTTAAAAATATATTAGCATCTAACTAGCAAACGGGTTAACCGAAAAATCTAAAGTTTTTACGTAGATTTGCATGCTCTTTAATAAACATTAATAGAATTTTTCTCTAAAATAATTAGGGGAGCCAATAATTGACCCCATTAAAAATTACATGGGATTTCCTATGTACCGCCCGGCGATGCATCAACCGGTATAATATTTATTATAAAAAAAAATATTTTCTAAAAATACATGTACAACTAGGAAACTAGAAAATAAACTATCATAATTTAAAATTTAATAATCTACACATGGGCCAGCCAACACAGGGGTTAAGTCTGTTCAGGCAAAAAATCGAAGTAACATTTAAACCAACCTCGTATTTTTTGTCAGCCGGTTAAAAATAATATATGTGACACTATAAAGAGATTAAGTAGCAAAAACACATACCTTAACAATAAATTTAATTCAAATAAACCAATAGAGATATTTAAATTATTTTTTAATTATCTATGTGAAATGTAATTAAATGATTGGTATGCATTTACTCCGCAAAAGGCAATTTAATAAAATCACTAACTAACTAATTTACATAAAATCTGGACAAATTACACATTACCGACAGATGTCATTAAATTACGCACTGTGTGCAAAAGTGAATAATAAAATGAATATTTAAATAGGCTGAAATAAATACATTTTAATCTATTCATTAAATTCATTCCAGCATCCTGTTTTAATTTATTTGGAAAAATTAATTTAGATAAAAATTTTGTTAAATTCCTTATGTACCATAAAAAGAAAAACAAAGTAACTTGAGAAAAATTAAAATTAAAATTTTCGACTGGTGACTTTGGACTTCTGAGTAAAGAGGCTGTATTACTAAATCCATCGATATTTCATTTGTTTACCTTTTTCAAAATCGCCGCAGATTTAGTCTAGATGTATTAGGTTTTGTCGTACAAATAATTTAATTTAATTTTTTACGTAAATATGCTTAGAAATGAATAGAAATTTATTTAATTACAAATACCTTTTACGTAGAAACTGCCTGCTGTCCTAAACCAACCAAAAACATATTATTGGGTAAAAATCAATATAAGCCGATATTTTATTTCACCCATATTTGCCTGGACTAATATCTTTTCCCTGATGGCTTCGTTGTGATTTCATATGTTTTTGTCTTTATTCACTAGCTCTAGTAACTTTTAATGCATATTGCAGATTCGCTTTTAAGGAAACGCTTTTTTGTTATATTTTTAAATTTTTTATATGAATCACCCTGTAGGGGAAAGTTGGGTGGATTCATACAAGGGGCACCTACATACACTAAGTTTATCTGAAGTTAGACACGAAGTAAAATAGTAACGTAAGTGGGTGTGCACAGTTTTTATGTGTGTATACAGACTAGTGAAGTTTCAGAATTTTCGGTGCGGTAAAAGCGTGTGCACAACACGAAACGTGTTTTTGCCTCACGTAAGTAATTTCATAACAAAACTTTGGACATATTTTGTGACTAGTTACTATTTTTGGATTAATTATTGCTATTTAATCCTAATCATAATAATAAAGAGGCACTGATTTAAAGTGTAAATTATTATAGATAAAGACGGTTTTTCTATTGCATATTTTTTTGTTAATTAGCATGTGATGGGGCAGATTCATACACAAGTATATGGGGCACATTCATACTGTATAAATGTACCCCTGGCCCTTTATTATTATTATTTTAATAACTATTTTTTGTTACACGGACGATTATAGTTATAAATTATATATAAAGTAGTTTAACTGAAGTAAAGGTTTCATTTTTACGAGAAAAAAACAGGGTGCTTTATGAACTTTGTGTTTTAGATGTCAAAAAAAACGGATCAGTTGATTTATCATACATATTGGTGATATTACCACAGATCTTAGGTCATAATCTGTTAATAACATAGGCATATTAATTTTAGGTTTTGTAAGTTAAGGTATCTTTGTGTTAACTAGAGTTTTTACCTATTTGATATAATTAATAATGTATAAGCAATAATTTTTTACATTTTGAGATTGTTAGT
This sequence comes from Listronotus bonariensis, assembly GCA_014170235.1. NCBI lineage: Eukaryota > Metazoa > Arthropoda > Insecta > Coleoptera > Curculionidae > Listronotus > Listronotus bonariensis. The sequence goes on from JACEGR010005430.1 coordinate 72,406, forward strand.
TTTAATAAATATCTTACTAAAACTAATAATATTAATAAGTGTCCTTGGTAGATAACCATACATGTAACGTAAAGACCGTGTAATAACACTCTGTTCACCAGTTGTTACTTATGTTATATCACGAACCTATCTCGATGTTAAAATGGGCATTAACAGATTTAGATAAAAACTGTTTCTAATTTTTAATTTTACTATTTGTTTTGTATGTTAAAGAAAATGTATTTGTGTTTTTTTAAAGTATGTTAAAAAGCAATAATAAACAATAATCATGACAAATAAATAGTGATGTTAAATGTGCCCCTCCGGTTGTATGAATGTACCCCACTAATGGGGTGCATTCATACATTTTGCTTTTTTTGTAAAAGTCTTATGGAAACTCGCGCAGGTGAAGTTTTTATAATATTAAGGTTCTAATATAATATAAAATAGTTAAGCTATCAGTGTGTCATAAATTAAAAGAGACATACCTAAAACCACGGCATTCCACAAAGCAAAATATAAAACTGTATGAAGCCTCCCCACTTTCCCCTATATTTTTTTAGTTAAAATTTTTTTTTAATTAGTTATTATTAATTAAAAGTAATAAGAAGCCAAAGAAAGGAATCCAATTTTACTCTAAAAAATCTTAATTGAACTTTTGTATTTTATTGACAACAATGGTCTAAAGTCTAAACTACTTATATTGATATGTAAATAATGCAATAAAGAGAAAAAAAATATTCTTTTTAAAAGTAAAGTGATAATGATATATTTGGTACTAGATATTTTACCATAAAAACTGTTGATTCAGATTATCATTAGATCCAAAGTAAGTAAAAGAAGACCATAAAAAACAGACGCAAAATTCTCTGCTAAAAAGCTCAATTTTTTTGCTTGAGTTTGTTTTCATGGCCAACTTTTACTTACCTTTATACGTAAAAATAATTGTTTTCTGGTAAATGAAAAATAAACGTGTTTTTCAAAACCTAATTTGAGTTATTTAATTCATAACATAAATACATAGTTTTCTATCATTTCAGTCAATAA